>SRLM01000797.1:142099-183901 GCA_015708895.1 Populus ilicifolia | reverse complement strand
TTTTTTTTTTCAAAAAAATTTAATAATTAGATTAAATTTTAATTAATTTAATAATATAATAAAAATTAAAATAACAAAAAAAAATATTACCTTAGATAAGCTGGGTTAGCAATGAAACCCGTAACCTTAATATGAGATATGTTTATATAATATATTTATTGTGCATTATAAGTCTTGAAATTAAGATGGTTTGATAAAAAATTTGATAATAAATAAAAAAATTATAAAAATAAATAAATAAATATATGTTAAAATATTTAATATCTCAACACTATCATTCAACTAGTTTTGTTTAATGAATTTGATAATTAAAATCAATCTATAAAAGAAAGTGACATGTGCATAAAATTTATTAAATAAAATAAAAAGAAAGAAAATACAATGAAAGGCTATATATATTAAAATATTATAAAAAGTAAATATTTTTAATTTTTTTAAATAAATTTAATGTATATAAAATTAATAAATTATAGATAAATTATGCCTCTTTAAAAAATAAACACACTCATTATAATTTTTAAAAAAGGCTAAATAAACTAAAAAATCACAAAGAAAAGGTATCCATTAAAATATAAAGTTAAAAGTTAGTCTAAAAAAGACATAAAAAATATATTTATAAAAAAAAGGAAAAATAATATTAGATAGGTAAGGCAAACCTAACTCCAGGCTCATTATAGCTAACTCCATGCATGTAGGCCTTTAATCTTTTTCTTTGAAGTTACCGGGGATGGATGACAAATCATCTATTTTATCTTGTTTTGAAACAAAATAGATAATGCATTGTATAAATTCTTTTAATTCCAACCACTATGATAATAAAAAACATAGAGTTTATATTTTTTTTTCACTTAAAAAACTATTTGTAACCCATTTTGACTTAAATATACAGAAAACACTATAAAAACTTTATTAAATCAATTTATAACCTCCAAAAACACTAAAAAAAACCTTAAAACATAAAATTAATCCAAAATAAATTTTTTTTATAAGCTTAGATATATTTTTAGGCATTTTCAAGATTAAAAAAAATACCTATTTCGAACTCTATTGTATAGAATTATTTTACATCAATTTGTTTTATCATTTTGGTGGTTAAAATCATTATTAATAATAATTTTTTCTCTTTATACTGGAATTCAGTAAGTTTTTTTTCTCGACCCTATTAAAAATAAAATAAAACATAAGACAAAGAAAATTTAATATTAAAATTAAATTTTTTAAAATTAAAATAAATGGTTACACAAGAGCTAAATAAGATAAGGAAGTAAAATAACTTTTTTAAATAAATTTCAATGTTATTATTTATTTTACCTATTGTTTTAACTCCAACCACTTATCTTTCAATTCAACATTTTTTTTTAAAAAATATGCAATTAGATATTAATTTAGATTTAAAAGGGTTAAAAAATAAAAAATAAAAGTTTAAGAATAAAAATAAAAATTTTAAAAAATCACTGCTCTAATTCATAATATATAACATATGCGAGATAATGAATAATAACGTGGATACAGAGCTATTTTAGTTTCTTATAATGTTTGTAAATGACCATGGTCACTTAATCAAGATTGCTCACGTAGACAACACTTTAAATGGTCATGCTAAGAAAGGATTGGCGGCGATCATGTCCATTAATGCATCTTCTCTCAGAGATAAGCTGCTGCTGATACTGTGTTTGATATGATAGCAGAATAAAATTATTTTTATTTAAAATTATATAAAAATAACATTATTTTTATTTTTTTAAAATTTATTTTTAATATTAATATATTAAGACTATTAAAAAACATAAAAAAAATTAAAAATTAACAAAACAGTGGTGAAACTGCTACACTAATCTGTCCCTGAAACAAACTCGATCTATAATGGTTATGAGAATTATTTAATATATATTTCACAATACATTAAATTTAAATTCATTTTTCCATTCAAATTAAATACAAATGTCCATGTTTGAACAGGAACACTTTCGATACAAGGACAATATTTTTTTATTAATAGAAAAAGAAAGACGAACCAACCACATAAAAATTATTGTAAATGATTAGGTGTAGACTATAAACGGAAGCAACAGAGACGCCCACAGGCTGAAGCGGAGAGGCAGTACAGATTACAAAACCACCAACCATGCAAGTACAGAGGGCAATTATGTACTTACACAACTTCTTTTTTCCGAGTCGTAGTTGAAAAAAAGTCGCTGTCCCAGCCAATAAATCTTCCCTCGTAGCCCTCTCCCTCTTCCCATCTCTCTGGCCTCTCTCTCTCCCAACTTCCCTCAATCTTCCGTTTTAATTACTTCAGTTCCCTCTGATATATCTAGAGAAAAAGAGGTTGGCTCTGCGTGTGACCCCAATTGACGTCACCTAGAATGAGAGACCTACAGTTGACCCAGGTTGCTGGAATTTTGAAATCCCCTCCGGCCATGATTTCTGCCAGCGAAGGCGATGCTGATGACATGAAGGAGGATGTTAGGCTTCTTGATTCTTATGAAAGACTTGGAGATAATGATAATTCGCACAGAATTGTGATCGACGAAGATGGGCTTAAGAGAATTCAAGTGAGAGTTACAGGGATGACTTGTGCAGCTTGTTCCAATTCTGTTGAATCAGCATTGAAGAGCGTTAATGGGGTTTTCAGAGCTTCTGTTGCTTTGCTTCAAAATAAAGCTGAAGTTGTATTTGACCCTGCTTTGGTTAAGGTAGGTTGGTATTCTTGGAGGTGGCTAAATTGAAAAATATTACGATTGAATTTTGATTTTTTTTTTGTGGCGTTTCATTGTTAAGTAGGAGATGAGTTATTGTTAGTTCTTAGAGATTCTTAGCTTTTAATTAGTTAGTAGCTTTGATTTTATTTTGGTTATTTTGAAATTTTGTTTTGCTGAATTGGATCATATTTTATTGCTCAATGTGAAATAGTTTTAGATTTTCAGTTTGGGTTTGGTTATAGATGATGGTGGATTGGAAGTTGTTTTTATAGCATAGTGTTTTGAACTGAATGTTCTAAGTTTTAAAGCCGAGCTGAATATCTTACTTTTGACTATTAAGCTCTAGGTTGGTTTCCTTATCGCTATTGATCGAGTTCATATATTTTCAACCACGGCTTAATTTTTTTCTTAATGTACATTCATGGATCATATATCATATAGACTTGATTGAGGAACTTCTTTTTGGTTACAGTTCTTCTGATGTTAGAAAAGATCTAAGATGACATATTAGTCCTAAATGATGAGAAAGGTATGATTTGACATTGCTATTGATAAAGCAGAACAACAGGACATCCTATATTACCACTTACTCTGGATGCATTCAGGTTAAAGATTTCTTGCTCCTACATTTCCCTTTTTGAATACACTCAGAAAGTTCGACTTTGAAATTCTAGGTCCCTATTTTCTGAATACATTTCTTGCTATGGTTGGTGGTTTGGTAAATTGAAATATTCAGGTACTCAAAAAAATTGTAAATTGTATGTTTTATAGATTGATTGCAATGCTTCAAGTGAATGTCAAGGTTATATATTTGTGGCTTATGAAAGAGGGTTTCCACAGTTGTTGAAAGACACCTAGATAACAGGATCGGTGAGATGTTTATATAACTGTGAGAGATTTATGTCACATGGTTTCCTTCTCTGAATGGCTTAAGTGAACTGCATGGGCTTTTACTTTGGGTGGCTTAACCGCTGTTAATGTAAATGTACTGATGTAGTTTATAAATGCCTCTGAATTCAGGATGACGATATCAAGAATGCAATTGAGGATGCAGGCTTTGAAGCAGAGATTCTATCTGAACCCATTAAATTAAAAACAAAGCCAAATGGAACCCTTTTGGGGCAGTTCACAATTGGAGGTATGACCTGTGCTGCCTGTGTAAACTCTGTTGAAGGCATTTTGAGAGATCTTCCTGGTGTCAAAAGGGCTGTGGTGGCTTTAGCTACTTCTTTAGGGGAAGTTGAATATGACCCTATTGTCATTAGCAAAGATGATATAGTGAATGCTATTGAAGATGCTGGCTTTGATGCATCTCTTGTACAGAGCAGTCAACATGATAAAATTGTACTTGGAGTTTCTGGGATATTCAGTGAGGTGGATGTACAGCTTTTAGAGGGAATACTGAGCATGCTTAAAGGAGTAAGACAATTCCGTTACCTCTGGATATCCAGTGAACTAGAAGTTCTCTTTGACCCTGAAGTTCTAGGTTCTAGATCCTTGGTTGATGGGGTTGAGGGAGGGAGCAATGGGAAATTTAAATTACATCCCATTAATCCTTACTCAAGAATGACTTCTAAAGATGTTGGAGAGACCTCTGTTATGTTTCGACTTTTCATTTCCAGCTTGTTTCTTAGTGTGAGTATTTTCTTAACATGCTAATGGTTTTGATTATCTCTTCAATAGTGTACTTCTAATGTTTTTTCTTTCTTTCATTATGTTTATGTGTGTGTGTTGGGGTTGGTTGGTTGGTGAGTATGTTGAGGTTAGTTTACAGTTGGTATCATTGTCTACCTGCTTTCATACACAAGTGCGCGCACTATATCTCCTGGTTTCTTCCAAGGACCGAGGATAATTGAGAAGGCATTATATGTTAATACATTCTTTGGGAATCTTGCTATGGTGACATCTTCTCTTTGAACACTTGGAAAGCCCATATAGGCATCTGTTTGTTTCTTTGTTGGTCTGTTTTTTTTTACTGTTTTATTAATTATTGGCATTTGATGAATTGTATCCAGATTCCCATCTTTTTCATGCGAGTAATTTGCCCATATGTACCACTGTTGTCTTCCTTGCTGCTCTGGCGCTGTGGACCCTTCCTAATGGGTGATTGGTTGAAGTGGGCATTGGTGAGTGTTGTTCAATTTGTAATTGGGAAGCGCTTCTACGTGGCAGCTGGTAGAGCCCTTCGAAATGGTTCAACCAATATGGATGTTTTAGTTGCATTGGGAACTTCAGCCTCATACTTCTACTCTGTTTGTGCACTACTATATGGTGCAGTCACTGGCTTTTGGTCTCCAACATATTTTGAGACAAGTTCCATGCTGATTACATTTGTATTGTTGGGGAAGTATTTGGAGTGCCTTGCCAAGGGGAAAACGTCAGATGCTATCAAGAAGTTAGTAGAACTTGCTCCAGCAACAGCACTGCTGGTTGTCAAAGACAAAGGTATTTTTTCGATCTTTCCTTTTTAATTTTTTGCACCTGAGATATGGTTTGAAATTATCTCATCAAAATTTTTTCACAATGAGCAATAGCCAATATCAAAACAGAGACAAATTCCCCTCAATCTTAATCAGGCTAAAAATAATAAAAATGAAGTACCAAAACCATTGAAAAGCTAGGGCCCTGTTTGTTTTTGCGTTTCAAAAGTGCTTTTGAAAAAAATTGAATTTTTTTTATTTTTTTCTTTGCTTCAAATTAATATTTTTTTGATGTTTTTAGATTATTTTGATGCACTGATATAAAAAATAATTTTTTAAAAATAAAAAATATTATTTTGATACAATTATGAGTGAAAAATATTTTGAAAAACAATCACAACCACACTCTAAGTAAATTTTGGTTCATTTTCTAGGTGGAAGGTGCATTGGAGAAAGGGAAATAGATTCATTACTTATTCAGCCTAGTGACACATTAAAAGTTCTTCCTGGTACCAAAGTTCCGGCTGATGGTGTGGTTGTATGGGGTTCAAGTTACATTAATGAAAGCATGGTGACTGGTGAATCTGCACCTGTTTTGAAAGAAATTAGCTCATCAGTTATTGGAGGTACGATGAATTTACACGGCGCTCTTCACATAAAAGCTACTAAAGTAGGATCAGATGCTGTTTTGAGCCAGATAATTAGTTTGGTTGAGACAGCCCAGATGTCCAAAGCTCCAATTCAGAAATTTGCAGATTATGTAAGTATCACCTAAGTGGCTTTGGCTTGGATCTGCTTTACCACTATTGTTCTTCTGGTAGAAATTTTTTATCGAATATGTCATCTGCTTTGGGAAGAATTGCAGTTCCTGTTGCTTGCCTATCCGTAGTAACTGAATGAGTTTTCATGCACTAAGTAAACCGTACCTTTGTTAAACACTTGTTTGCTGTTGCCAAACATGTCCTTGCTAAATTGCCAATCCATATTCTTATGTGCCAAATATATGCTATGCATTAGCTTAATTGTCTCTTATTTTGATGTAAAAAGGTCCAATTTCAGTTGTATTAATGTTAATTTGAGCTAGTTTTCTTGGGATGAGGGAGACACTGCTATAATCAGAATAAAAACTGGCTTTAAGACTGCCAGTTGTCTTTCTGGAATATTTTATAGTTCAAGTTGCTGTTGGCTGTTTTTACAAATAAATTGTCAAGGGGATTATGTATTACTTGATATAAAAGTTCAGTCAATTTTTTAAATCTCGTAATCCAGTTTTTCTTTGTCTGTTCCCCTCCACTGAATTACTGGTATTGCTAGATCTTGGATAGAAGGAAACCAATAGGATATTTTATCTCGTTTGGACATTACTTGCTAAAACCATCTCACTTGTGTCTTGTTTTATATACATATCTGATTGTTCATTTCTTTCTGGCCACTCTTTTTTCCTTAGGCAATCATTGGTGTTATTATGCATATAGACAGATATGTACTCAGATTGTCTTACTCTTTAATTTTCTTCTTATATTAGATGTCTCTATGAATTGCAGGTGGCAAGCATTTTTGTTCCTATAGTTGTTGGATTGTCTTTGGTGACATTCTTTAGCTGGTAAGTTCATTGCTTGTTTTGCTTTGTTGATGTGGCATCTTATTTTTTTTAATGGTTGTATTCATAAATTCTTTTGATTAAATACTTTCTGTAATTGTTTGCAGGTACATTAGTGGAATTTTGGGAGCTTACCCAGCAGAATGGCTTCCAGAAAATGGCACTTACTTTGTCTTTTCCCTAATGTTTTCAATCTCAGTTGTGGTAATTGCATGCCCATGTGCACTTGGCCTGGCAACACCAACCGCTGTCATGGTTGCTACTGGGGTTGGGGCTAACAATGGTGTGCTGATAAAAGGAGGAGAAGCTTTGGAAAGGGCCCAGAAGATTAAGTACGTGATATTTGATAAAACAGGTACTCTAACCCAGGGAAAAGCCAGTGTTACTGATGCAAAGGTTTTCACTGGAATGGGCCGTGGAGAATTTCTCAGATGGGTGGCCTCTGCAGAGGTGATTTTTTGCTTGTCAAATGTATCTTTGCATGTGTTTGTGTGTGATGATTATGATGTGTGCATACACAACCTATGAACCCCCCCCAACTCAAAAATATAAAAACAATCCATTACCTTGTTTACATGTCTCAGGCTAGCAGTGAACATCCACTGGCAAAAGCAATAGTGGAATACGCACGTCATTTCCATTTCTTTGATGAACCTTCGGCAACCAGCCAAACCCCCAGCGGAGAGTCTGCAATCTCTGGGTGGCTTCTTGATGTCTCAGACTTCTTGGCTCTTCCTGGAAGAGGTGTGAAGTGCTTTGTAGATGGAAGACAAGTTTTGGTGAGTTCCTTGGCATAATAAATATGTAACATATTACAGCTTGAATCTCGAGAAAAATGTTCAATCACTTCCAGGAATGCTCATAGGACTGTATTCTTAACAGGTTGGTAACCGGAAACTTATGACTGAGAATGGAATTGCCATTCCAGACCAAGTAGAATATTTTGTAGTAGAGCTTGAAGAAAGTGCAAAGACAGGCGTCCTTGTTGCGTTTGATGACAAAATAATTGGTGTTTTGGGGATTGCTGATCCATTAAAGAGAGAAGCTGCTGTAGTGATAGAGGGCCTTTTGAAAATGGGTGTCAACCCAGTCATGGTGACGGGGGATAATTGGAGGACAGCACGTGCAGTTGCTAAGGAGGTTAGTATATTTTCTATAATACCTTGCACATAATTTTTTTCCGGAAACTCTGACCTACTTTCACAAAGAAATTTTCACACAATTTTGAACAGTTTGTAGATCCATGACTGAATTGAATGAAACAATCACTTTGTTGTTATCCCCTCTTTCGTGAAACTAGACACCAACGTTGTGGAAATATGATCTCCCTATTTATGCGTCCTGGTTCTTATCAATCTTTACTATTTCTCTTGATCCCACAAGACAATAGAATCTAAAGTCCTTCCTTTATTGATGTCTGACCTTTTGCTGTGGCAGAATTATTATCATTTTAATCTTCACCGATATGATTTTTTTCAATACTTCACATGAAGTGAAAATTTTGCACTACAACGTGTTTTCAAACAGTTCTAGTAGTGATTGAGGAACCCACATGAAACCATAATAGTTTCCTAGTTTTGCTGAATAAGTAACTGTTGATTGCTGGCATCATTGGCTCATTCCATCCCATTTGTGCTGTTATTAATAGGCCTCTTTTTGAACCAAAGTGCTCCATCACCAGCTTCATGTTGGTCATTGTTATTATGCTATATGGCTCTTTATATGCTGATTTTAGCTGCACTTTGCCTACTTACTTGGAGGCAAAAACCAAACTTAAGCTATTTTTCTGTGTGAAAAAAATATATTTCGATTTACATCGGGTGGGCTTTATATTTTGGCTGTAATGTAAATAACCTGTACTTTTCCTTCTATTGTTTGGAAGGGAATTTTTTTCTTTGTTCATTTTTCTTTTCAAGTAAGCCTAGAGACTTTTTGCTGAGCAGGTGGGCATTCAAGATGTCAGGGCTGAAGTAATGCCAGCTGGCAAAGCTGATGTTATCCACTCATTTCAGAAGGATGGAAGCATCGTATCAATGGTGGGTGATGGCATCAATGACTCGCCTGCTCTAGCTGCTGCAGATATTGGTATGGCAATTGGGGCAGGGACGGATATTGCTATTGAAGCTGCTGACTACGTGTTGATGAGGAATAACTTGGAGGATGTAATCACAGCCATTGATCTCTCAAGAAAAACCTTCTCTCGCATTAGACTGAATTATATTTTTGCCATGGCTTACAATGTGATCGCAATACCTATTGCTGCCGGGGTTCTATTCCCTTCTCTAGGGATCATGTTGCCACCATGGGTAGCCGGTGCTTGCATGGCTCTCTCATCTGTAAGTGTTGTGTGCTCTTCATTGCTTCTTCGAAGATACAGAAAACCAAGACTTACCACCATCTTGGAAATAACCGCGGAGTAGAAAGAGAGAGAAACGAGAACTCTAGGTGTCAGATCTGTAGGGAAAAAAAGAAGAAGAAAACGGAGATGAAGAGGAGGATGGGACATAAAATTCTCAATTTTGTATCTAATTCTCTTTCTTTCGCACACTTGTTATACGCCGAGGGGATGCAATTCATCACCCGAATTGTAAATGTAATTGTATAATGTCACCATTGCTGTATTTTTTTGTGGTCTTCCCCATTCAATGAAAAGGGTTTGGTTCGTTATCTCTCTCTCGTTTGTTATACTCTGTGACAATTCATTGATTTGAAAATAATCTTAGCTTCTGGACATTGAAAGAATTCGTGGAAACTACTGTTGGGGGGGCTTGGTTCACATTTTCCTCTTGGAATTTCTATCTATAAAACTCGACTAGCGATGCTGTATTGCTGGAAAACGTAAACCTAGGGTTTTGAAGTTGAAGCCACCTGGAACTCCTTACGGCAGGCTTGTCATCTGGCTTTCAGAACGGGACCCTCTCTCTTTAAGTGAGTTCCGGTTCGTGTGAAACTGAACCTAGGAACGTGGAAGTGGGAAGATAGAGCTGCAGGTTTTTTTTCCCCTTCAAACAATAAATTAAGATCACAGCACCAAAACTGCCACACTAGCAGCAAGGTGGGAAGTAAGAACATCAAGTCAATAATTATTTATTTTTTATATTTTGAATAGCTGAGACAGCAAGGAACCCACATAAACCATGTGGGCTTTGACACAGGCAATATTATAGATAAAATTCAAGAACACATGCAATGGTTATGTGGGAGAAGCAAGAGATCAGAGTATAAAATCATTGATTGATGCTGGTAGAATGGTGAAGGCGCAGCAATCTTCACATCACTCCAAGGTGCCACACCCGCAAAGTGATCAAATCAAATTTCTTTATGTATGGGATGAAACATGTACAGTATATTATATAGACCAAGTCCAGTCTAAAAAAGTTTTTTGGCAACAAATCCGTTCATATAATTCAACTGTGATCGGAGAGATGATAAGCTTGATCTGGAAAATTGTTTATCTCACCTGTCCTTGTTATGCACCTACCGCTGCGGACCAAGTCAACACTACACTTGAAGCTTGCTTTCACACCACACTCGACGAAAGAAAAGTAGTATGCCACAGCTGTTTCAACTCTCTAGAAAGATGTGGTTTCAACTTTCAACCTTCAACTTTCTGTTTTATTAATTTATTTCGTAATCGAGTAAGGCCACCTAAAACAAAAGGCTTTTCACTACTAGCCATGTAGTTTAAAATCTTCCAATGTTATCCTTCTATTTCCCACAACTTCCAATCTTGCATCTAAATATTCAATAGCTTAACTTTCACATTTTTTTTGAGTTTTTTTTTTAAGATTTGATAAGATATTATATATTTCTAGGTTTCGGATAAACTAGAACCAAATATAAACAAAATAAAAATTTTATTTAGTAGTAAAATAGCTTAGATGCTGGTGTTAACCTGATGTCTCTTTTTTTTTTCTCTTCTTTTCTCTCAGGATAAGCTTTTATTATGATCAAATGAGATAAAATTTAAGATAAAATTTAAAATTTATTAGAGAATTATGGATTAAATAAAAAAAAGAGCTTGACTTCGGGTGAGATGACATTCAAAACTAAATTAAATTGTTATTAAAGAATCAAGAACTAAATTATACAAACAGAACAAAAAGTGTTCAGCGTGTGTATTACATGTTCTAGTGTGTGAGATGAGCCACTATATTAGGATGACACTCACAACTTCCTTTGATCTTTGATATCAATCTTTCTTGATATTATTAGTATTGACTTGGTGGGGCTTTCTTTTCGAGGCATTACGCGGTGTTGATAAAGCTTAAGTATGGATATGACAGCCAATTCCTTTTCTCTCTCTTTTTTTAATTTCTCTTTCCTTCCCTTGACTTTGGCTTTCATGTCTAGTTTCTTCTCAATTATAAAATAGGGATGTTTTTTTTTAATGACAATTTCAGTTTCTCTATTTTTAGTCCTTTGTGAAACAAAACATTCAAATTATTTTTCTCACAAAATCAAGCATTAAACTAACATCATGATGCTTTTTAGACATTGCTAGAACTTTTATCAAGCCAATCAAATCAAATTATATAGTTTAATATCAATTAAACACACTGAGTAAGGATTGACTAGGATGGAAAAAAAAAGGGAAAAAAATAGAAAAAAGACAAACAATGAAAGAATTGAACTAATAGAAGAAACAATAAAAAACCTAGCTATTTGATCTTTTTACTTAATTAATAACGGCAAATTCAATTTTTGTTTTGAATAATTAGAGGGGCAACATTGGGAAAAACCGAACTAGGGGGATAGAAGTGGAGCATTGAAGAATCTAAGAGGGCAAAAACATAGTTTAGCGAAAAACAGGAAAGTGGTAAATAATCATACCAAGCCTTGGATAACAATCAGGTTGGTGTGTGCATTCAATTTCTGAAGCAATCACTTTGAATGGGATTATAATAGAATTGACTTGTAAGAAGATCAATTAATGAAGTTGCCTTCCTGGTTAAACTACACATCGACTCCCTGCCTACGAACGTGGTCATCGGTAAGGACGTCAAAGTTGATAGTCAACTAATTAATCAATACATGCCTTTCAGACAGTATTGTGGACCTGGAAAATGACCTCTGGTCAAAACCACATCTCTTCCACCTGCTTGCTTTGCAAGCTGTTGGAATCATAGAATTTCCAGGCAGTTTCCTGAATGCCCATCTAATCCTTAATCATAGAGGGCAGCGCATTTGCTTTAAATGGGAACAAAATCCTAGCTAATCCACAAATTAAACACCACTGCCTACTTCATAATCCTAGCCAATCCTTAAAAAAAAACCAGAATATACATCAGTGCCTACGTCAAAGCCTCGATACCATCGATCATCAGGTTTATGTGAAACGAGAGAATTGATTAGTGTGCTGATACCATTTTGCGGGACAGTGACGGCACAAAACATCAATCAGTAGCAAATTCGAATACTGAATAAAGGACATATATATCGTTTTCAACCCTGTCTTGCATTAGCTAGCAGCCTTCATTAATTCATTAGATGTTCATGTTGATAATTCTAAGAGCTGGAATTCCCAAGAAATTTACATGGTGGATATATTCCCTCGAAAACAAGAACATGACATTAATGAATTGCTGATCCGGTACATGCACATATATATATATATATATATCTCAATTTCATGTAAAAGAAATTCAAGAAACACATTTATGACAGTTGAAAAATACCAATCAGTACCGTGCGCTGATGAATGACTAAGTACATTAATTGCCAAAGTCAAATGGGGAAATCATCCATTCGTCCACTCTGATCGACAACAGTTTTTTAAATATTTTGATAAATTAATCTTTCTTAGTCTAACTAAACTATACCTTAAATTATCCGAGAAGAAACATATTCCTAACGAATACAAAAGAAGAAAAAAAGGAAAAATACAATAACAAGAACGAAGGGAAATGGAACGTCCTCTTTACTTCTCTTGCATTGAATTGAATCTGAAGGTACAAGAGTACATTCAAACCCTCTAGGATGTTTGATGCTAGTCAAAAGAGACTAAGGGTGGTCATTCTTAGACGCTTGATTCAACAGTGTCTTTGGTTGAATAATTATTATTTTCAACATCTATTATTCTGCGTAGGCTATAGAACTGTTTCGAAAATTAAGGCATTGCTTTTGGTTTCTCAAAACAAAGGGCCAGGTGTTTGATATCGACGAGGAGAATTGAATCTAAAAAGCAGTGCTGCATTATTTTGATGAATCTATATTAATTTAAGCAAGATTTTCTGACCAAGAAGCTAAGACCATCTCGAATGAACCCGAAAATAAACTACTACAAGTCTAAAGGTGATTTTAACTCTCTGGTATTGTGATCTCATTGACAAAAACAGTTGTTGCTTCCAGGAAACTACACTCGCTTCGGCCTTAGTGGCCCAGTTTGTCTCTCTCCCAAGGAATAGTCAAGAGTAAGCACAATTACTTTGACTGAAAATGGTCTTCTCAGTATATATATGACTTGAGGTTTACATTTTTATTTGTTTGCTCTCCATGCTAAATAACACGGCTTAATAGAGTGCCAGACAGGCAATTTAAGATTACAATCAGAGCCACCGTGAGTGACACTATGGCTAGTTCGTCGAGTGATTGGGTGCAACTCTATGAACAAGCCAATATTCATGGACAGGCAACACCTTCCTTCGGATTCTCAGATGCCACCAGTGTTGCAACCAGTGGTGCATCGCATATCATAAATCCAAGCAGTTCAATTACATCAAGTGCTGGTGATCAGACGTTGACCTCTAAAGGTTGTGCGTCGAAGCCAATCAAAAGGAGGTCTAGAGCTTCTAAGAAGACACCAACCACCCTTCTCACTGCCACCACCGCAAATTTCAGAGCCTTGGTGCAACAATTCACTGGCTGTCCTATTAATCCCATTTCAATCGGGAACCAAAAGGGTCCAATCAACTTGAATTTTGGACTCGGGAGTGCACAAGATCATAGCTACGCGACTGCAGAAATGGCACCTTTTGACAACATTTATTATCATGGGCAATCTCGGATGCAAGAACGACAGCAACTGTGGGAAAACGCACAGCAACTGCGCCAGGACCAAGGATTTCTTGATCATCTTCCTAATAGTAGTGCTTACTTCTCAATGTCTAGTGACCTTGGACCTAAATTAGACAGGCCAGCTGATGATGGGCTTTTCAATATGGACGATATTACTTTGCAAGAGCTTGCCAAGGAGTCTTTCCCGGATGAAAATATGAATAATATTGATTGCTTTTAGGGATGGTTAAACATATATATCCAGGGGCCGTTTTGTTCGTAGAATCTCCTCTTAGAGCTGTATTGTATGTTCATCTATCAATTTCCACAGGCATGTATGCTATTTGCTATTTATTAATTCCTCATCCAAATAACATAGGAAAAGGAATTAAGACTAAGACCTTATACTATATATTACATTTACATTTTTTTATGAAAAAGAGTAGGATAGAGCTGAATCTTAGTGAACAGTGACACCATAGACCAAAGTTATGATTAACTGCAGGCTATTTGGTAAGAGAAAAAACAAATCACTGGAGTTTTGATCAATTGAAACCTAACCTTTCATTTATCTGATTTTGATTCCTAGCCCACGATTTTTTTTTCAATTCATTTTTGTATTGTTGTATTGACACTGCTGGCATAGCAAACAATTTTAAGCTAATTTATGATGATTTGGTTGGGATTTCATTCTTATGCCAGGGGCGAGAGTGCATATCCTACTGCTCATCAATGGGATGTTGATGATGACTTCCTTTAAAATTGAACGTTTTTACTTGGTTATTTTTCTGGCACATGCTCGATTCTTTTGCATGCCCAAGTCAGATTACACTGAAGTTTTTGGATTTTCTTGATTTACCGGGGAGTTGGCACACAGAAAACAACGATTCTTTTCTGATGCTATTGATGGAAAATTAGAAATGGGAAGCGTGTGTGTGTGTGTGTGTGTGTGTGTACATATATATATTTTCTCACCCCATGGCACTTTGAATAATCCTCTAATATCCATACATCAATTAAACCACGTTGCACATGACTTAAGGTAATTGTTCATCCATCCTTCGGAGACTCATTTCATCTATACTTTGCCACAAGCAATCGCCGGACTCTAGGTGTGGCATGTTATCCCATTCTCCATTTACCATATCAAACCTCGAAATTGAGTTTGAACATGGTGTATCGTCAAATTCTATTTTGACTTCGATGCAGAGACCATCCAATGCAGAGCTCCATCTACAACAACTGGGGTAGCAGAACGCGGATGGCAGAAAGAAAGAGAAGAAAAATCCAAAGCATTCATGTTCCTCGAGAACGGAAAGCACCCTGACACTTCGTGTCAAAGAATGGAAGAAAAATCCACAGAAAAAACCAACTCCTTATCCCGCTGGTGTTTGGACAGTCATAAGTTCTTGTGCCATCGGATCCCAAATGAAAAACACCCTCTTTGCTCAAGTGTTTTGAAAATCCCATTAAGCAGTGGCAATGGGGGCTTGCTTGCCGTACTAGAATCTGTGAGTGAATAATCAAGCAGTGGCATTTGAATTCGATGCCTGACACTTTGCTAGATACTAATCTTGGGCCGTTCATTCTAAGAACCGCAACTTGTTGAGTTTCAAACCAAATCAGTGGATCGAAAGGTTAAAATAGAATTACACCCGCAAGCATGGCCCAAGCATTCTGATATAAATCCTTTGACAACCGCATCTTCATCGACTGATTTAGAATTCTCGCCTTTTGAATACAACAAATATTCTTCCATCTGCATCCGTCACTATCTTCTACTGGAACGTTTAAAATGCGAGTATGACTTCTCGTGAAGAGCAATTGCAAGAATAGAACGATTCTCACGCCAAGATTTCTTTCCGGCCAGATAAATAACCCCTTGATTATTTGAATATAGAGTCAATCTAGGCACCAGTCACGGAACCCCATTTGTAACTGAGGTTACACTGAAGTTTTGTCAAAATTTAATTTTTTGTATTTGAAATTATTATTTTTTAATAAGTATTAGTGTTAAAATTAAATTTAAAAAATGAAAAGAATTAAATTCTATTTTCAATAAAGAGTTAGAAATTTAAAGAAGAAAAATCTCAATTTTAAAGAGTTCGAATTACCATCCTTTATCCCATGAAAGAAATTCAACCGCTTGATCAAACCTGCAATGCCCACATTCATTTGATGCAAAGAGAGAGTAGCCCAAACAGTTAATGGCAGTCGCTCCCACCTTGCCTCATCAATGTGACTGATGACGTTCTTTCTCTATAATTTCACCAATATGCATCAGATGGTGATAAAAAGGAGAGGGGAGGAGGAGGAAACGTTGAAACCAAGATATAACGGGAGAGAATCGATAGATCTAGTAATGAAACTGTATATTTGACGATAAGAAATAAATAAAAAAACTTATTTTTTGGGCCGGCCTGATCGGCTATAAGGTTGCATTTATTTTTTACCAATTTTTATATTTATGGTAAAACAAACATAATAAGATATTTGATAATTAACAAAAAGTGTTTTGTACTGCAGGATTTATTAAAAAATTAAATATGAAATGTAGTTTTTATATATTTTTTAATTGAGTTTTATAAAATCTTGTTTGTTTTTGTGTTTCAAGAATATTTTTTAAAAAAATTTAATTTTTTTTATTTTTTTACTTTAAATTGATATATTTTTGGTGTTTTCATATCATTTTGATGTGTTGATATAAAAATAATTTTTTAAAAATAAAAAAATATTATTTTGATATATTACCAAGTAAAAATACTTTGAAAAACAACCATAATTATATTTTTCACTAAATATTTTATAAATGATTTTTACTATACATAAAATTTAATCATATTTTTTACCAAACATATATCAAAATTCAACTAACCACAAATAATTATATTTTTTAAAAATATAATCATAAAAATTATTTTAAAAACAAAAAAATTCTAAGTCCAGAAAATCCTAGTTGTTTGGACGTGATCCAAATAGCTATAAATTCTATTTAATAGGGGCAAGCCAAAACAGGTAGCATTGCTACCTAGCATGCCCATATTTTTCCTCATATGCATTTTTTTTATGCATTAAAAGCTAAAGTTGACAAGGAAAATAGAAGAAAAAGAAAAAAAAGATTATGATAGATATATTAGAGCTTTAATTTTGATATTATTAAAATAATTAAAAAAAATCTTAACAAGACAAATCTAACAATATATTAAAAAATAATTTTTGAAGAATGGAGTGAGCCATATATATTATTTAAATACAGAATATCAATGACCTAAATAATTAGAATTTCATCCCAAACATATTAAGATATGGTAATTAAAAAATAATATTAAATTCAATTCTAAATAAATTTAATATAAAATATTTAAATTAAAAAAAATCAAGTGGTAAGAAAAAGGGTTGAACCTTTTCCTTGCGTAAGTAATCAGGTCCTCTATTTTAGTAAGAAAAACAAGTTATATATTTATGTATTATTTAAATTTAATTTTTATCTTTTTTATTTTAAATTAATAAAACTTCATTAATTTTACTAAACTAGCATTAATCGAGATGGGAAACAAATCATTTTCTCAATAGTGTGAGGTCCCCTTATCTAAGCATCCAAAACATACCACCAAACATACATTAAAGAAAAATAATTCAAGGATCAAAATAACAAAAGCAAAAGGATCTATTTTATAAAAAAAATAAAGATAAAATATTATGGTTACAATTCATATGTTTTGTGTCTATCTCCCTAGCAAATCTCGGGTTTTTTTTTTTTTTGATAATTGTAATGTAATAGGATTGAAGTGTAAAAGGAGTATTTTATTTCTTTGAACTTCTATTATTATCTCCTAATTTTTCAGTTCAGCACATGCTATTGTCTAAACAAAAAAATAATGTACTAATTTCATTATCTTTTTCCACGTGGAAGTAAAGGTAATTTTTTTTATCTATTTATTTAAGGAAAATGGTTCCTCGACAAGCAATTAAGTAGCTGGCTTACAAGTTTAAACTCCCAATGCTTTTATTTGTTGTTCAAGTCGTTCCAGCACCTGTGAGGGGAGAGGAATGATTAGATAAACAAAACTTGATGAGATCTAAATTGGCAGCAGGACACCATAAACATTTCCAGGCTCACCGCCTTCGTGCTGTCAAGAGCAGTTTTCAGTGCTTGGATTTCCTGCAACACAACCGATTTATTCAGCATCACTACTTCCTGTCCGAAGCAAGTTATGTGAATATCACTCACTTTGTTGGTGTCCACAAGTGCTCGTTCTAGTGCCTGGATTTTCTGCGCCTCGTTTTTTCCAGCATCTTTGGTATCCTCGTGTTCTCTGTGTTCTTCTCGGGTGAGGCTTGCATCACCGGAATCTTCATTTTGGCCAGTACCCTGCATTATTCAGCGAGTAAAATGCTGGCTGATAGGTTGGAATTTTATCATATCATATTAAAAGCACCAATCCAGAAGCCTGCAGCAATGAATTGATCAATATTGCAAGTGTCATAAGAAAGGTTGAATAATTTGTTGATTAATTACCATAGCCTCCTCTGAAGCGACACCTCTGTTTAATTCAGTATCGTAGATCTCCTCTGTTATAGAAGTTAACTGCAGGGAACAAGTTAAGTATTCACAGGAAGTCTCGGATTAATTTTAAAAAATAAAAAAATATTATTTAATGTATTTTAATAAAAAAAACATTTTGAAAAGTAATTGATGCTACAATTATAAACACTACCCTAAAGAAAGTATTTCATGGTAGTTAAGAAGATAACCTGAAGCATTTCTACAATTTCTGGGTTCTGCCAGGGTCCTTTATCACTAAACAGGCAACCACCATAATCAGAACATGTGCAGTTCCCCCCAAGAAAACTTGGCAAATTACTGTGAAAGAAAATAGGAAAACTTAGTGGTGCTAACAAGTGTAAGGAACATTCAGATCCAAAAGTAGCATGCACATGCTTTTCAGAACAGTAATACAAATGCCAAAAACTTGCCACCTTTGATCAATAACTTCAAGCAGGCTGCTTAGATAGTTACATCCCAAAACCTGCAATTGAAACAAACACGCGATTCATGCAGCTTGAGAAGGGATCTGCAATTGTGTTTTTCAATGGGAGAAAAATCCTTACATGAATCTTCGCTAATGTGCGTGCATCAAGAAAAGCCCTGAGTGCTTTCCACAGCATCCTGAACCCACTTCCAGCATTGACTATAAAGAGCCGATTCAGAGTCTGGGGATTTCCATAGCAAAAGATTATTAATTAATATTAGTTCATAGAATCAGGAACATGCCAAGCTTAACAACAGCACCACTTGGTCTTCCTAAACATAAGCATAACCCCCATCCTGCTTTGCACAAACAGAACAATGGGAAAGCTTTTTTTTTTTTTTATCAATACATTAATATATATTTAAAAAATTAATATATTTTAGGATTGTAATTCATGGTATTCATTAATTTGTAGTTTTCAATAAGGCTTTATTAATCTTCAACACTCACAAATTGCGAAACTTACTATCCATCTTGGCTTAACTTACAAATCATATTAGAGGGACCACACATGTTTAATTAGTTAATGCAAGATTAAGATATATTATGCCCAGTTTCATAATAATAGAGGAACACATTTGATTAAAAAGTCAAATTAGAAGGAACACGGGCCAGAACCCAAAAGGGGGGGCATGGATGGCCCTACAAAACGAGACCCGTTCACCCATCTAATCAAATAAAACTAGGCAACGTGTCGTCATCGGTGAGCCCCCGACCACCACTAATGGCCGAAAAAGCAAGCTCATCGTCCATAACCTAGAAAATCTTGTTTTAAAGTTTTGAACTAAATTATATAACTGTCAAACTAAAGGGGCCACAAAAGAATTTGACAAAAAAACGAAGGCATAATTCTTCAAAAAGGTTGCCTCCACGGTGGAGGAGAAGGAAAGGTCTGCAAGTTTTTTTTCCCTCAAATTCGGTTTAAGTCCCTTTACTTTTAATTTTTCAAAATAAAAAAATTCAAGCAACTTTTTCACAAAATCGAGGGCTTACCAAACTTTGATTGGATTTATAATAGAGTTAGCTGAAAAGATGGACACTTCAAAATAAATATTATGCTCGCTGAAAAAGAGAACATTGAAACTGAACAAGAAGTCCTGGGCTTGTTATGATATCACAGCACCATTTTCTTTTCATTTCTCCTTAATTTTAAAAGATCGTAACTCTTCTGCACTAAGAACATGTTTATTTTTGGAGAGAAAACACGTGTTATGAAATTTTAAATTTTTTTTGCTTGAAATTTTTTTATTTTAATATGCTGATATTAAAAATAAATTTTAAAAAATTAAAAAAATATATTATTTTCATCAATTCTTATATACAAAACACTTTAAAAAACAACTAATATCGTAATATTATACACTACCTCTAAATCTTTAAACAAAAATATTACCTCTGGGTAGTAGTTGCTATCGATTTTCAAAATTTCCATGAACATATATCTCGCAGGCTTTGAGAAAGTGGACATGCCCTAAGCAAAGACAAGAATCAAACTATTGATCAGGACATGCCACAGAAAAGCTTGGAACTAAAATTAGTATCAAGAAAACTTTATGTTTCTCCCGACATCAACAGAAACGAGAGAGGGAATGACTTAAAAGTCAAGTAACTCTTAATTCTCGGTGATGATAATTTTCAAGATAACAAGTACAGGATATATGTGACACTCACCACTCCCTTCACATCCAAGATACTTGTGGTGGATGCTATATGCCTTTTTGCTGCAATTGAACATGCAGGGAACCTCAAATTTAATGTCTTCTCCTGTTCGGACACGTGATACTTGACAAATCTTTCAATGGTAGTTGCCTGTACCAGGGAATTAATGTCTGCCATTCCAATGCGTTCAATATATATTGGTCTTCCATACCTATCAACCCCATGATATCCATGAGGATAACATTTCTTTACTTCTGCATATTCTTCGAACTTAAATTCCTGCAGTGAGTTCCAAACAAATGAATCCCTCGAAGAATTTACAGACAAAGGCAAGAGTCGAGCCTCGTTAAGATCGAGGATTCGGTGGGGGTCGAATTTAAAGGGAAGGTTTGATTTGAATGTCAAACGATGTTTGGTAACAAATAAATTCGGCCTTCACCTTTGGAATTGCATCAACCCCATATTCCTCACGCCACTTGAGATAATTCACATATGTGTCCTTTGCTTTCAAAAAATCGAAGTCTCTCATTCGGAGAAACCTGAATCGCATGTAACATTAAACACCATCGACTTATGATAGAATAAGCAGTCAATAACTAAGAATATTGCTGTGTAATTTATCATTAAAACTAAAACTGATGCCATCAAACTTACCGTAAAAGAGTATGATAATCATTTTGCTTCCCCGTTAAATGACCTTCAACAAAAAGCAGTTCGCGGAAAGAATCAATATGCTTTTCATCTTTTGGATCATGAACTCCTTCAAGGACTACTCGCAAGCTTTTGCTCTTCCCAAGTTTCTTCAAGGAGTCCCGAATCCTGAGAGGGTAATTTAACATTGGCTTGATGCCTGGTTTTCGCAATGAAGATGGTTTATTTTCTTCCGGAGAACGGAGACGCCAATGAGATTCAATGGGTGGATGGATTGATTTTTCCCTTCCTTCTGTAAATTGAGAACTCTTCAAGTCCGAAGTTTCCTCACCTTCTCCACTGCCTCTCGAGATGATTAGGTCCCGGTAAGTCTCCTTTGGTCTAAACATCTGTGCTGATATCCATTCACCTCAATGCGTGCACACGTCGAAAATACTTAACGACAAAAGATCACTAAAATCTGTTTCTGCAGAATCCAATTCTATTTACTCATCTAGAAACTATTATATGGCCTATCCAGGACAAAAATAACCAAAATTCGAAGGTCTCGCTCTATTAGTCTGGCGTTTGCAATGACATTTGCTATCAAAATTCAAGTGCAGGGTTTAAGAGATCAATTTGAAGCTCAAATGTAATGGAGAATTGATCAAATTTCAAGATATCATCTCTCAAGCCATCCAACCAAACTCTACTACGGAAAGAGAGAAAGGTGAAGGTACCACTAAAACTATTAAGGCACACAATAAAGGAAACTGGTTACAGCTTACAACGAAAACAAGAGTGATAACAATTAAATAAATTTACATGAACAATTCCATAAACCATTAGTGAGTAGTATTTGTTGAAGCGGAAAGAGACGGAAGAATTTGAGCTTGCCCAAGTTAAGTGAACATGACAGCTTTAAACGGAGAGAAATGGAGAAAACTGTATTGTGTACGGCTGGAAAAAAAAAACAAAAAAACAAAGAAGCAAAATGACGGAGGAGGACGAAAACTCAGCAGAATATTAAATAATTAAGAGAGCATCGAATGCAATCCAATGCTTAATTGGTCTTCACGATTGGGTTCTAACTTTTCTCTTCGGAATATTTCGTTACCAAGTAACCTCTTCTTCTTCTTCTTCTTCTTCTTTTTTTTTTCATGTTGATAATCGAACAAATTTACAAAGATTAGTGTTGTTTTTGAAAAAAAATTAATTTTTTTATTTTAAATTAATATTTTTTGATGTTTTTAGGTAATTTCAGTATATTAATATCAAAAATAAATTTTTTAAAATAAAAAAATATTATTTTAATATATTTTTAAATAAAAAAATTAAACAACAACCTCATCTTCTACTAAACTTAAAAATTGTTAAGTAAACATGGCATCAAGAACTTTTAACGGTAAATTCTCTTCAAACTTCCTCAAAGCCCAGAAAAAACATGAAACAGCCCATTCTGGCCGATTCACAGGTCCAGGGTGTAAGGCTAAACACTTGATTGATAAGCATAATCCAATCCACACAGGCGATGCCGATAACCATATACGGCCATTAGCAGCCCATCCCCAGAAAGAAAAAATCCAAGTCTCTTCACATGATATAATTTTTCAGAAACAATCTTTACGTTATTAGTTTCATGAAGTATGAATTAAAATTTGAAAATTTTATAATTCTAAGCAACGTCAACGAAAGAATTTGGCTGGCTAACGTTTGTGATCACAAAGGGATGACGTTACTTTTTTTGTTTATATATCTTAGAATTTACAAGACAGAATCTCCATGTATTCGATTTTACAAGGTACATGATCGCAAGTTCCTTCTTGTGCTGGGAAGGATGAATAAACTTGGGTTTTTAAGGTACTGTCATAATTGAATTTGTGAATTTCAGATTTTAAGCTAAAGGTTTGGGGGATCAATGTGATTATCTCCCGTTATGTTTAGTGCGTATATGTATACGTAATGATGAAATTATTTCCATCATTTTATCTTTAAATTATTTATAAAAGGGAAAAAATCAATTTTACAGAACGACCAAATTAGATTGCATTGTAAGTTGTCATATTTAGAGAGTTCAAATAGGTAATAACCTATAGTTCAAGGCAACAACGTTTCTCAAAAAAATAATTTTTTATGTTTTTAGATTATTTTTGTACGTTGATATAAAAATAAATTTTAAAAAATAAAAAAAATATTATTTTGATATATTTTTTTAAAAGATACTTTTAAAAATAATAACTAAACTTACCTAAAGTTTTTAAAACTCATGTAGTTCTTTTAAAGAGAATATTCAATGATTCTATTGAAGTATACTGCATAAATATTAAATTATAGTAAATTATAGGTGGAACCAAACATGAAAAAATATTAAGAATTTTTTAAATAACATCATTAAACTCATTGGTTTAATAAGTAAACTTTAAAATATCTTGATTCAACGTTTAACTAACCTAAATTTTAAATTATCAAATTATTTTGATATTTTTTTAAAAATTAAAATGATAATATATTAAATCAGATCAAGTTAATTTAATTTAATTTATTATATTTGCTACTCAAATCATGAATTTTACTGAGTTTAATAAAATTATTTTTATTTAATTATATAATAAAAAATAAAAACTCAATCAAGATATTCATTTAAGAATTTAATAACTTTATATATATAAATATATAAGCAGTAAAAATAAATTATAGAGCAAAATTTTTATGGGTTCTAAAAGATGCTGTGCTTTAACAATGACATCCAATTCCAAACAACATGCACAAAACATGAAGAAGGGGAGAGACAGAAAATTGCGTAGAAGGCAGGAGAGAGGCCCAGGCCCGAGATGATGGCACAAGAAAAACACACGTGGCAAAGTATCTGGAAACTCACGCATAGGTACAGCTAGCCAGTTGTGTCCAGATCGACGGATACAGAGACATAAACCCTTGAGCTTTTGGGGAATCGAGAACACGTTTTTTCAACTCCGAACAGAGGATCCTGGCGGCGTTTTGTTCTCCTTGCCACGTAATACTCCGCTAACCTGCATGGTTGACTCTTGACTCGATTACTCAGCTACCAAGCCAAAGTTTACAGGGGAAAAAGAAAGGAGGAAATACCGCAAAAATTGCAGGATTACTGAAGTTTTTCGTTATCGAATTAAATTTATATAAATTAATTTTTTTATAAAAAATAAAAAGAAGAAGAAGTGTTCCCACAATTCTTGCAATGTGGTTACTATAAATAAATAACTCAGTATCAAAAAGGGTTTTCAAAAATCTTATTTCAAAAGGTTAGCTCTTCTGTGGAGTCATTAGAATTCTTGTCTTACTGTAGATAGAAATGGATGTCTTCAAGGTCAAAGTAAACAGGATCGATGGAAAAACGAGGTGATATATGCCGGGTTGGGTCTACCTGCGCAGAAGAAGCCTAGCTCTTGAGATGCAGTCGACATCTTATAACTGGTTGACAGCTGGTTAGCATTTTGCTTGACTGAGTTGACCCTCCTCTACTGCCATGCCAGCTCGTCCTTGGGAGCTACACACGCACATCTCCTCTCGAGGCCCCCGTGGCTCTTACAATAAAGAAGAAGAAACAAATCGTAATAGAGTGCTGAGACTGTACTGCTCCTGCTAATTAATGAATGAGCTCCATTATGCAGTAAAAATTGAGATTTCACTCACGCTAGTAAACTTGGTGGTGTTATATTATGCTGCATGTACTAAGAAAGAAATCTCATAATGGATCCCAAAATTATTCTTTTCACATAACTCGAACACCTATGAAATCAAACGTCAGCCAAGAATCCGAGCGGCATGAAAATACCTGCAAGTGAACACAGCCATTTTTTTAACTTTCCGATTCCCAATCTGGCAAGGCCGAGCATGTATAGATATGATAAGTAGTTGAGCAGTAGTCACGTGAATTATACCAGAGATGAGCCAAGTTTGCATCCATTTAGACCTGTACGGCATGAACGATTGGGATTGCATTCTACGAGTATATATGGCACCGCTGCAAGCGTGGATAAAAGCAGGGGAATCAGTTTTAGTGTAAATTTGATGTTGAGTGCTCTCGTCACAGAAAAATTCTAGAAATCTACCAGCTGACAGCTGGATATTCGCTTTTCTGCGGGTTCACGCTATTAACCTTCGAAAGAGAGCTAGCTAGCTAATCATGAATCGAATGTTCAATTGCTACTCTATTAAGGGGAATTTAACTTCAAATTGAAGTAAAGAAAATCCCAACACGATGCTATTTCCTGTATCTTATCTCCAAGGGCCTTGTTAAGCTATCAAGGCACTACAAAAACAACAATTGAAATGCTGTGGATGGGTTCTTAATTTTTGAATCCATGCAAATGTTTTTTTTTTAATCTTCAATGTACCTAAATAGCAGGTCCAGCAGGTAGCCGCCATTCAGATAAGAACCATAAGATGGTCCACATTGTGCAGCAAATATGGGGATCAGATCTTCAATATCAAATTTAATACAAGCAGCCACATAACATAGTGAGAAGGTGAGATTGGCAAAAATATCACTGCCTTTATGAAAAAATCTGACCAATGGGATAAAAAATTACCTTCTTCCAGTGACATTAACTTCATCCCATTTTAATTTTGGGAACTATGATCAGTAGTACCTGCGGATTGGAGAAGATTTAAAGAGCTTCAACAAACACATAGTAAATGAGAAAGGGAATTGTGGAAAAACGTTCTTGCATCGTCACTGTCAGCTCTTATTGAATAATGTACAAAGCATTGCTCAAACTAAATACACCATCCATCCCTGGAACACGATTTAATCACAACAACCACTATAGATTCCAACTTTACACAGCTTTTTACAGGCATTTCATTTTTTTGTTTCTCACGTCCACCTTCCTATGTGCCAAGCAATAAACATTTCAATGGACATTATTGAGTTCAATGCCAAAAGCAAAAAAGTGATATGCGAATATGAACTAAACTTGTACGAACAAAACCCAAAACCTTGGACTTCTTAAACCCTCTTAAGGTTTAATTGTTAATCCTGGTTCAAGGTTTCCCATAAAGATGCACACTGCCTCCTTGCAAACCCAACCCTTTTGTTCTCCAAATCATAAACCACTTCAAACCCCTGTTGCTGGTAATTCCCCAAAGTAGCTCCCGGCCCACCGCTCAACTCAGCCTCGTCACCACCGTTCATCAGCATCAAACACCCAACCTTTCTTTTCTTCCCCTTCCCATCACCACCATCCAAAAATTCATAAAAATAGTTCCTCCTAGGAAGCACCACACTTGATCCATTCCCCACAAAATGCAGCACGACACTTGGCACATTCACCACGTTATTGTCGAAATAATAACAAGGACTCAATCCAGTATCTTCCTCAATAACTATAGCTCGCTCATTAACTCGCCCAACTCGTTTCTCAAACTCTGCCACAACAGAGCCATGCAAACTCGCCGGCAACATAGTAAAAGTAGTCCCTGAACCCACCACCAACCCACCACTCCCCTCTCCATCAACCTTCCTCAAAAACCCTGGAGCCGGGATTTTCTTTCTACCAATAGAAATACCCTCAAGTCCAACACAATAAAAATAAGGGTGCTCTGGATTATCGAGCATAGAAGTATATACAAAACGAGGCTTATTAATACCGTTTACCCTTCTCTCTTTCTCATCATGATAATACCTTCCTAAAATGAGCGGGCTTGGTCGACGAAGTCGGTCTGAATCAAAGGAATGAGACACCAAACAATAAGAGAATTGGTTCCCAAGATGGGGAGATAATGTAGCAAGCTGGGCAGGCAAAGAAAGGACTCCCCGGCCAAACCCAGCAACTCCAATAGGCTCGGCTAGCGCGGTGTGGGCACAGCCAAATGTGAAATTATTGACTATCAAGTTTGTTGGGTTGCTTAACGGTAGACTAATAGAGTCGCGGTATAGGCGAGCAATCAGGCTGCCATCGCCATAAGCATAATAGAATTGCGGGCAAGAATGTTTTTGACAATCAGATGTTTCGATGGATTCTAACGGGCAATTGGAAATAGCACAAAGGTCGGAGCTTGGGAGATTGGAGTGTGCAGCCGAACATGCAGATGATTTGCAAGAAACTGGGGTGGCGGTTTTGGAGAGTTTAGGTGGTGGAGTGGAAGCTAGAGAAGTGTTTTCAGCTTTGCCTTCACAAAGAATGCATTCAAAAGGCTGGAATGGGAACCAAACAAGGTCACTTCCTGTGTCAAGATAAAGAGAGATGGGTTGGGAGTCGAGAGTGAAGGACAGAGTGTAGTCATTGCCGGGGGGGAGAGGGAGGGAGACTTGACGATGGTTGTGGGTGTTCTTCTGGTGGTGGCGGTGGCGGAAGCGGGTGATGGAAATGGTGGAGGTGGATTTGATGAGGTGGTGGGTAGAGTTGAATTGGGTTTTGGAGAGGGAGTGAGTTAAAGGCAGAAAAAGAGTTTGTGAAGTAGAGATAAGAATGTGGGATAAACAGAGTGACAAACAGAGCAACAAAGAGTAAGAGGGTGCCATGAGCCAGCAAGCACTTTGCGTAATTTTCAATTTTTTTTTAAGAAGAGAGAAGGAGCATAGGGAGCGAATGCTGAAAGGGGAGTTTTGCAGAGGTGAGGAGGAAGGTTCTGGGAGGAATGGAGTCTATGTTGCCAGCAGGTGGGCAAGCTTCGATATATATAAATATATATGCGCAATTGTAAAGGAGCTACAATCACTGGCGATTTAAGTAATGGAAACGTGGAGGAATATATGTGGAGTTGGAGCACTTATTGTCCGATGGCGCCAGATTTTAAGTGACTTTACCTCCTTGAAGCAAGCAAAGTGTTAACAGGTCTTGTCTAGGCCTGGAGTTATCTAAGTTAAGTCAGCCACCATTAATTTCTTAATTAAAACGATCAACTAATCTGATGCAGAGGGCATGGTAAAGGAACATATCAGAACTCAAAGAGCAATCGCAGCCCCAGGAAGGGGGTAAATAATAATAATAATAATAATAATAATAATAATAATAATAATAATAATAATAATAATCAAAGTTCAGTTCACTACTCAAAGTGAAGTCAACCAAGGCACTGAACTGGGTCGACCTAGAGTAAAATTTAAATGTTGTACTAGGGGCACAATAAAAATATAGCTAGTAAGATCCTTCTCCTTTTAAGAGTTCTGGTTATCTGGGATGGTAATAATAATAGTTTTGAAAGTCCTTTTTATTTAGAAATAAAATAAAACAATATATTTTTTTATTTTTTAACATTTATTTTTAATATTAGTACATAAAAATAATTAAAAATTATTTTAAAACAAATTATTTTTTAAAATTTCATGAAATTCTGGTTGTGTCATTGCCAAAACGGAGTCTACGACTTTTGAACCATTTTCTTTTCTTTGGATAACTATAGATCAGCAACCAACCTTTATAGTCATTAACGAATCACTCCCCGATCTTCAAGATATTGCTAATTTCTCCCCAAGCCTTCTCTATCGTTGCATGCTCTATCCGTCTCTATTACCACAACCTTACAGAAACTGATTACAAGACAAAGTTTGAGATTGAATTTAATATCATATTTCAAAAACCATTTTTTTTTTAAATACGTACACTTATTACATAAATTGAAATAACATAAGAGAACTTTTTAGGAAGCGAAATATAAATACTATAATAAATTAAGTAAAGATTCGCACTTGTATTCACAAAGTAAAGTGAGAAATTCTTACCTTTTCTAATTGGTGTGCTTGGAAATCTAATTCTAGTATTCATTCACAGTGATGAATTTGATAAATTCAATTGTGTAGCATGGAAACTCAATTACACGGCATGGAAGGGGATGGATCAGGTAGACTGAAGAAAGTATAGGGAGAGTTTAGAGAGAGCTAGAAGGTCTAGGACTAATCTGTTAAGGAGTGTATAAGATGGGGAATAATATGCTTATATATTATCAAAATTTCCTATTTTTCTCTTCCTTCTTCGCTTGCTCGCAATTGTTTCAGGCTCCAGACAGCCACAGTTATTGCAAGTCTGTGATAATCATATCAAGGAACTTACATGGAGATGATCAATCACTGCTATTTCTTTCAAACAGAGCACTAAACCTAGCTGTGTCAGTGAATTGGAGGAGCAGAAAGATATATCCTTCCAAAGTTCCAAACTTCCAAGCATGAATGTTTCAGCCCAGTGTACACTAGAAGGAGCGCAGAGATTTTGTTTGGTTCTATTTGAAGTTAAAAAGGGGGCCCCTCAGTTTGGATAAAGCTGGTAACTTTTGTCCTAGAATCCATGCGACATTCGTGCATGTAACTTGGACGTAGCTACCCAGTACAATGATCCTTCCACCTGATATTGTCCTTGATTTTACGTGTCTCGGTTGAAAATCCTTGGATACATAAGATCTACACTACATCCTCGAGAGCAAAACGTGGACAAAATACTTGATTTTTAAGATACCATATGTATCTTGTGTTTTTACAAAGAACATGAAACAACCCTTTAATACACCCCAGAACAGTAGATAAAGAAACGAACCCCACACACAACCAAACAACATCAGAAGGGAAAGCAGAAGCCAAGCAACCAAAAATTCACAAATCAAACGCAGAGAAAGCAGAGACAAAGAAACTAAAAATTCACAAACCAAACCCCTACATTCA
The DNA here is from genome assembly GCA_015708895.1 of Populus ilicifolia. Classification (NCBI taxonomy): domain Eukaryota; kingdom Viridiplantae; phylum Streptophyta; class Magnoliopsida; order Malpighiales; family Salicaceae; genus Populus; species Populus ilicifolia. Next base: position 154,229 of record SRLM01000797.1, on the reverse strand, counting down.
AATCAACGTCCAAGTCCAATCCAGCAATAGCAATAACCGGCCAGTAACTAAAAATCCACAAACCAAACCCCCCGCCCCGCACCCAAATCAACTTCCAATCCAACAGAGCAATAATTAGTCCTCTTGAAATCACGGAAAGACAAAAGCGAAGACAATTGCACCTTGCATTTAATGCACAACAATGACTGCACATCATCCCCTCCCTGCAAGAGAACACTCACATCACTTAACAACCCAGCCAAACCGGATGAAAACCAATGGTTTTCTGCAACTCCAAGACGGGCGCACCCTCTATAGGCAGATTGAAACAAAGAAGGGAGGTGAGACACCCCAGAAACAAACCGCGACAAAAGCAAGAAATTCAACCGCCTAGGAGACGAAGAGGCGCGAACACCAAGCCTGCATGCCCACATGAAGACCTGACCCACAGTAAAAAAAGTGGTCGACGCTTCCCCGCCTCACCCTGCCTCTAACAAAGAAAGTAACCAAAAACCAAGACAACCCCTGCCCAACAACACCCAACCGTGAATTCACCGAGGGCAAGATCGGTAGCACGCTACCACAATCCAAAGTCAAAATATCTCAGCATCCACAGTGAAGCAAACAGTAAAAGAGCAACATATTTTATATTTTTGTTAATTTATGAATAATTCTCAACTTTTGTATATTAGGAATTTGAGATATACTAGTGGTCAAAAAAATATTCTGATAAGTCATTTCCTGCAAGTTAACTGTGGGTGTTTTTAGTTTGGTTTGGTTTTTATTTTTAAAAAATAAAAAAAGATTCAAATTAAATTAAAACCGATCTAAACCGACTAATTTTGGTTTAGCAGACAGGTTCCGGTTCAATTCAGGTCCGGTTTTTTAGGTCCAAAACAGTAAAAACCCATGGTTATTGTTTTTGGCTTCGTAATGGACTTTTAGTGGATTTATGATGTGCTTATAATTAATGCTAATAATATCTAATTTTCTTAAAAAAATTCAAAGTATATTTAATTTTTTTGCCACTAAGTATTCATTTATATTAAGTTGTTATTGTCAATCTTATGTTCAATATATTTTTTCCCTTCCTAATTTTTTTCTTCTACTTCAAAAAAATTTAAATAACATACAATCACATATTAATAAGTTAGAATCTAAATTAATCCAAATTACAAACCAATGTCTTCAAAGGACTTAAAAAAACAATAAATAATATTATCATAAAACACACTAAGCCAAAAAAATAAATCTTTATTTGCATATTATCTCAATAAAGAAATATATCAAGAACATTGCATTTTCAATTCTTTTTAAAAAATTTTATTAAAGTATCGTCTCAATAGTGTCACTTTGATACTTGAAATTCAAAATATAGAATTATAACATGATAAATTAAATTAAAAGATATAAAAATAAAAAAAAATATTTTTACATATGTTTTGAATAAATACATCAATTTGTGAACTAATTATCATTTATTACTAGATGCAACTTTCCACTGAATTCTACAAAATAAAAAACTAAACATGTTAGAATAAAAATTAAAAATACATTAATTAATATATCATAAAATAAAATGTATAAGTTTATAGAAAAAAATTACCTGCTTCAAGGTTTTCGGAGGTTTCAAAATCATTAATCAAGTTTCAAGTATCAGTTTTAATTGGTTCATGATGTAACCAATTTTGACAACAAATAGGTGCTTGAACTGTTGCTAGAGATAGAAAACTTCAAAATTGGTTGAGTATATGACCACTTGTACTAAAAGTTGATTCAAAAACCACCGTGGATATAAAAATAGACAGAATATGTTGTGCAATTTTTTAAAGTATCTTATATTTTGAAGCATTAATCTTCTATTAACCCAAAATATATAATTTATCATCATTAGAATCCTCACAACCATCAATCAAATACCCCCCAACCTCATTTCTATTTTCCACACTATCTTCCTCTTGTAAGTGCCTTTTGAATTGAGCTAAAGTATTAACATCTATATCTATGTCATCAATAACATCATCAATATCTTTTTTATACCTATTATCATCCACCATTTCATCGACTTTCAAATAAAACTCATACAAAGTTATCTTTCACCTTCTTTGTTAGCAATTATGCTTTATCGTAATTATACAACTCACCAAAATAAAATTTCACGTGTTTCAACCTAAGATGTGAATCCAAAATATTAGCCATATATAATAAATAATTTTGATTTGCTTCACAGCCCCAATACGCTCAAACTTTAATATCATGTTCATCGTCATTCCATTTAAAATCTTATCTCTACTTTTACAGAATTGCAACAAGTTTGTATGCATGTAAATCAATTCATTAAAAAAGAATCTGATGTGACATGCAATAGGCCAGGAAATCTCAATGTAACCATGTAAAAAATATTTAAAAACTCTAGCAAAGTTCTAGCATTTTCTCAATCCTCTAAACGAGGTGGCTCTATGTTTTTTTATTCCCCTTTGAATCAACCACCAAAAACTAACTCATATACCTAGGTTTACTTTGACCTAACCTCACAAACACCTTTTCAAAGTTTTTTGTAGCTTCTAACATAAGATAAATTAAATTTCATCAAGTTGCAACATCCAAACACAATGATTTATTACACTTTATATGCAACTTTTTTACATACTTCTTGAATGCAAGTAGCTTAGAAGGAAAAGATCTCACAAATCTAATTGTATTTCAAATCTTAATAACCAGAACATTAATATTTTTCAAGACATCACACACAACGAGGTTTACAATATATGCACAACATTTAACATCCAAATGCTCATTTAACAATATATTTGTTGGTCAATATTTCATCAAATTCTTTAAATATGAAATAGTAATATTATTAGAGCTTGCATTGTCTACTATAATAGTTAAAAGTTTATCAATCCTCCAATTTAACAAACAATTCTCAATAACTTGATCAATTGTTTCACCTCTATGATTGGAAACTTGATAAAAATTTAGAATTTTTTTATGCAAATTCCACTCATTATCAATCTAATAAATCATTAAGGATATATAGTTAATGTTTTGGATTGATGTCCATGTATATGTTGTTAAGCATAATCATTGATCTTTAAGAGCTCTCTTTAATATTTTATACTCTTCAACATAAAGTTTTAAATAATCTCTTATAACAGTGAAACAAGAATGAATGTCAAATCTAGGCTGCAAGGTCCAAGAAAATAATCTAAATCCCTTATCCGCCATAAAATTAAAAGGCAACTCATCACTTATAACCATTTTTACTAGTGCCTTTCTGTATTTATCATAATCATAATCTATTGCCTTAAGATTTCCCACACTTTGATCTCCTAATTCATCTCCTGCTTTATTAGGTTTTAATACTAATTTTTTTTTACTTTTTATCAACCACTAAAGGAAACTTTTTTATACTTTTAAATGACTTTATATATAACTTGTTCCATTAACAATAATATGACATGCATAATACTTTCCATAATAATTACATTTAGCTCTAGGGGTTGTAAGATCACCATCAAGTTTTGTAAATTGATCCCAAATTTGTGACCTTTTTTTTATCATTAACATTTTTTTTCCTTGATGTAAATAATTAAAGTTGTTTACCTTTATTATCCATGGTGGATCTTGTAGTAGTTGATGTTGAGTTAGTGTTTGAAGCTGGGGTATTGGTTGATATTGGGGTAATGCTAGTGGATGAAACATTTTCATTTTGAAGGTTTTCCATATATAATTAACAATTAATGATATGTTTATATTTTTGCATGTTGAACTCAAAACACACAAGCTAGCCACTCCTTCTTGTAAGGAAAAAAATAGCAGCTAGGATGAAATTTTTTGGATATTAATTCTAAGATTTAAACTTAAAAAATAGATGAAAAATAATGTATTTGAAATAGATTCCATCTAAAAAGAAAAAAAATCAATCCAGCAAATTCCTATAGACCAATTCATAATCATGCAATATCTCAAAGATTTTCTACAAATCGAGTCTGTTATGTTGCATCATTAACTCACCATTCATACATTTTTTAAAGAGATTTAAAAACTATTATCTCAACAATTAGCTAACCCATCTTTGTTAGACTATGTTTCAACTCATATAAACCTATTCATAATCATATAATATCTCAAAGCTTAAGCCACAATAAATAATGAGGTCAATTTTTGAAAAGCTAACTTTGAACACAAACTTTTATTGGCAGTTCCAAATTCCAATCCACTAGTGAGAACGAAAAGAAAAATAAAATAAGGACATGCTATTTACAATTGATCATCTTCTGGGAATATAAGATAGGGACAATGATTCCAATTTTCTTTCCAGATTGTGTTCTTTCATCCACCTTTATTTTTACATTGTTTAAAATAATTAACACATTAAAATAGAAAAATAAAAACAATATAAAATCAATAATTAATTGAATCTATAACTACATGACAAGATTCTTGACGTAATTGGCTTTTATTGAAGTAATAGATTGAAGAAGCTTTGGAAGCAGTAACAATTTTGCCACCTCACACACATGGTAATTTCTTTTAAGATTCAAAGAATGGTCGTTCAAGAATAGCCTAAGCTCGTTGGCTAGTGAAGAGGATGTGGATGTTAATGAGAGGGGGCTGGGGTGGCCATTAATAGAAGTAGGTGTGATTAAAGGGGCAGCTGTGTCTGTGAAGTGTGAATGAAAATTGAAAAGGTTAGAGAAGAGGGGGCGGTTGTGTGAAAGGGAAAGCAGATAAATGGCCTTCTAGGATTGTTGAAAGGAAAAGTAATGGGAGGAGACGGCCCACAACTTGGACTGCTTAATTTATTTTTTTCTTTCCTAAATCAAACCAGTTCGATGTGGTTCGAGTTGGCTGGTTTAGGCACATCAAAACTAGAAACCAAACCAAATCGAACATTTTCCTAAATATTCTAACCGGTTCAATCAATTTGGTTTTTTAGTTAATATTTTTTTGGTTTTCTTGGTTATATAGGTCTTCTGATATTTTTGCCACCCCTAAGGTGAACATACTTTCATAGAGTATGAAATTAATTCCATTTGTTTTTTTCAAAGGTTGCGAAGCCAATCCCTTCTGATATTTCATCGAAGCCTATTTTACATGAGTCGAAATCTTCCACAAAATAGTCCGATCAGCCATAGCCCTTTACATATGTCAAACGGTAACCACTACATCTTAGAACAAAAAAAAGTTTATATATTAAAAAATAAATAAATTTTCAAAGAGTTCTTACTGGAAAAAGCTTTTAATTTTTCTTGTATAAAGCATATATATATATATATATATATCCACAATGACTATAGACAAGTCTTTGTTTTCTTGCTATATATAAAGCTTTCTTTTCTTTCTTTTTGATAGGGACATAAATGACGTCCTAGAACTAATGATTATCTTTATACGCTATGTTTCTAGCTATTATTTTTCAGGTCATATGTAAAACTCATAAACCATATATAAAAGGTAGTAAAAGTGAAAATGTTAAAGTATAAATTAACTTTGTTGTTAAAATATGTAATATTTCATTAACACTGTGAAAAAAATTATTGTATTAGCATTGTTAAAATAGAGAATAAGTAAAAGTTTGTAGATTTCAATTTTATAAGTGAATTAAAATTATAAAAGTATAGCATAGGTAAAACACTAGAACTAATTAATTTAAACAGATGCTGATAGATTTCTTTCTTATTATTTTAAGATAAATCATTGGTCAATAATTGATGATGTTTAGACATATGAGTTTATCTATACTACTTATGATTTGAGATTAATAGAAAAAAATTTCTGAAAGATAAATGAAGCAATATTTTGTTATTATTAGATTTGATATTAAATCTAATTATTAATATAACGTTACATCATCAATAGAATTAGTTATCTTATATAAGTTATCTAGGCATCTCATCTTTCTTAGTGGACTTAGTAGAGTGCCATTACTTGAGCTTTTGTTAAAAGAAGAAGGAGAAATTAAACTTATAAAAGTTTAACTATAGGTTCTTAATAATTGTAATATCTTTCTTCCTCCTCATTAAGAAATGGTAGAAAGTCATTTCTCACTATTATTTACTATCCAATCCCATGCTCATTCTTTATTAAACTTAACACCTCTACTAATCATCATCTTTTATTCATTAGGGTTGTAAAGCCTGTATCCTTTGGAATTTTGTTCATAGCCTATAAAAATTATTTTCTTGCTCTTATAATTTAACTTGGTCTTTACTTGATCATCTATATATATATAGTCAATGCTTTTAAAACTTTCAAGTGAGAAATATTAAACTTTTTTTCACTCCATACTTTTTATGGAGTCACGTCATTCAAGCTTTTGGTAAGATATCTATTTGACAAGTAAATAACATAATCTATAGCTTCATTCCAAAACTATTTAGGTATTTTTATTTTTTTTTAGTTTTGAGCATTCTTTTTGTCATGTTAATGATACTTTTATTCTTTCTCTTTACAACACTATTTTATTATGGGGATCTAAGAATAGTTAAAAGTCTTTTTATACCAATCTTTATAAAACTCATTAAAATAAAAATTCACCCCTTATTTGTCTTAAATGATTTTATAAAATAACTACTTTCTTTTTCAATTAATGCTTTAAACTTCTTAAAAAGTAGCTAAATACATTAGATTTTTCGCTTACTAAGTATACCAAAGTTTTTCTACTATAATCATATATAAAAAATAAAAAATACAGATTTGTACATAAGAAACATGGTTTAATAGGACCACAAATATCGATATGTATTTCTTGTAGGGTTTTTTTTGCTCTCAATGGAAACTTATTTAGAAATATCTTGTAAAATTTCTTGCCTATTAAACATTCTTTGCACAATTGATTTGGATATATAATGGATGATATACCCTTCAACATCTCTATTTATGCCATCACCTTTAAGTTATCAAAGTTTATATGTCCAAGTTTTATCTTTTACACATGCATTTAGGCATTCTATTTTTTATCATGACTACCTTTTCAATCATAACACTTTTAATGTTAAATAATATCAAAATATGATATTTCATTTTAATATCTTACCCTTTCTCCAGCAATCATCCTAAGCTCAATATATTGCTTTTTAACATTGATATATAATAGATATCACCAATAAATTAATGACTTCTATTTTTCAATTTGATTAAAATTATACCTTTTTCTTTGATGTAAACCTTTGAAGGATTTCAAAATGTGACATTACTTCTGATTGCTTTATCAAGTTCTATGAACTTGTCTTTGCCTCTTCACATATGGTTGTTGGCATCATTATATAGATATCACATGTTCCTTTTATCTTGTATATCTCATTATGCACAAGTAGTAGGGTGGCTTCCTTCTCTTCTTCTATAACAAGATCTGCATTCTCCTCAATCCTCTTGCTTCGACTTCAGCAATCCTTAACACAATGTCCTTTATATATATATACATATATGTGTGTGTGTGTGTGTGTGTGTCAAAGCTGGATCATGGATTGCCATTGTTAGGGTAATCGGTCGACCACTTTGCTTTATGTGGCTAACTGAGTGACCTGTTAACACTGTCTCAGCCTCTTCTTTTAAATTTATCTTTTGCTCTTCTTTCTCTACTTTGCCCATGTCATTTATCCCTTTAGAAATATGTAGAATTATTTTATTTTTTTAAAAAAGTATGCTTTTGCATCTACATCCTCTGGAATTTTATTGAATATTTTCTTATAAGCTTGTAATTTTTCTATGAGACCTTTTATTAAAAGAACATCTATATTTTATGACTTCTTTGTCGCTACCACCACATAATAAATCTTATTTTATCGTGGGTGTATGATCTTATTTACCATACATGTCTCTTCCATCTTCTTTCCATATCTTATTATTTGATTGTATAAGACCAGTACTTTTGCAAAATATTTTGAAATATTTTTTGATTCAAGCATATGTAACTTTTCAAAGTCATCATGTAGCTTTTATAGATATACCTTTTTCACATTGTCAGCTTTTTGGTTTGGTTCTTGCAAAACTTCATATGCTTGCTTAGCGGTAGTTGCATTAGCCATTATCTCAAAAGTGACATCATCCAAACATTGGTGGATGATTACTAGTATTTGTTGATATTTTCTTTATGCCTTTTACATAACTTGCTTTTGAATTGAAGTTAACATTGCTCTATTTATAGGCTTTTTAAATCCCCTTTTAAGCATCTCCTATACATCTTGGGAACCTAGCTAAACTTTTACTCGAATACATCAAGTTTTATAGTTGTCTTTTCTCAACCTAGAACATTAAATTGTTTCTCTTTAAGTTCTCTTAGCTACTCTCTCTTTTTTATGCTTATCAATAATGTTAAATTACAAGTTTTTTTTTATATGCATAAAGCCCTAAACAATTAAGGAATTATATAAACTAATATAAAAAGATTCTAATCCAAACAAGAATTGGATCTTGCTAACTAAATTGGTAGATCATTTCTGATTTTTTCAAAATCCAAAATTTAATTGCTTTCAAGACCATCACTTGTAAAATATTTCAATTTTTTTGAAAAGATACCAAATATTCTGAGCAAACATCATATTATGATGTGTGAAAATATGACCAAAACCACAAAAATAGCTGTTATTTAAATACAAACAAGACACCATGGCTTTTGACTACCATAATAGGCAAAAACCATTTATTACTCATTATAAGACTATGCTGCGAATTAATTTGCCAATTAAGTTATCTGCATAATGGCAAAAAAGATGATGCTCAAAAGTATGATTAAAGTCAAAGCACTCAAATAACCGATAACAACAGGCAATGTCATTTACTGCTTTATAAGAACCAGTCAAAAAATCATTTTAACCCAATATCTTAAATTATTAGGTAAAGTTAAAGTACTCAAATCACCCGTAACAGTAAGTAATGCCATTTACTACTTTGTAATAACTAGTCAAAGAATTATTTTAACCCAATAGCTTAAACTATTAGATAAGGTCTTAGGATATGATTTATATTATTCTCTAACACCCCCCAAGTGAAAGCTCTTTAGACTTAAAACTTACACAAACTTATATTACTTTGTGCTTAATTTTTATCAAATAAATGGGAATGATGAGATTTGAATTTATGACCGCTTGGTCATCAAGACTCTGATGTTATGTCAAAGAATCATCTCAACCCAATAACTTAAGCTGTTAGGTGATATCCCAGGATATTATATTATTATCTAACACACTTTTTCAAATGAAAACCTTTTGAGCTTAAAATTTACACAGACTTATATAATCTTATGGTCATGTCAAAGAACCATCTCAACCTAATAGCTTAAACTATTAAGTAAGGTCTTATGATATGATTTATATTATTCTCTAATATAATCATACCAACTAATTTCCAACCATCCACACATCTCTATTAAGAGGGAAATAAATTTCTTTAGCATAACATAACATAGTAAAATAAACAAAAGGAAAAACCCATACTAACTTGGTTGTAATTTTTGTTTTGTTTTTGGTAACAAATTTTGTAGTTAGATGTATATATAGAAACATTCTAGGAGTCACTACTACAAACTGTGTTCAAAGGGAATGAGTAGACAACTTTTTATAAGGAAAATAGTTTTAGAAGCATGAAGCTAATCATAGAGAAAAGGAAAAAAAAAATTAGAGCACCTTGAAGTTAGAGTAAATAGGCTACCAATATACGTGTGTATACAAGTACAGATAATTGCTTTTGTTCCATTTACTCTCTACCGAGAACCCAACTCTAGATTATTTCATAACTTGAAAATGGACGACTATACCTTTATTAGTACTCACTCAATTCATAAAGGTTAGAATCTTTATAAGAATATTGAACCATAAACACAAACACTTTAAAGGGCAAGCTATTTTTGATCTCGTTATACAAAATACATTGTTTGATATTTGTATGTATTGTTATTCACACCTGAAATAGGATTACCCATGAAGGGTTTATAGATTTTACAGTTAGAACCTGAGGCAAATGCACAATCCACATGCAATACCGAAAATCATATAACAACTTTAGATTAAAAAAAAGTTCCCTAAAGAAGGATAGATATAGTAATTAACATAAAGGAAAGATTTCTAGTTAAATTGATGTAGTGTTCTTTATTCCAACCCAAATGCTTTTTTTTCTTACAAGTTATCACTTGACATGTTGTATGTGGTCCCATACCATGTGATTGTAGGACCACCACATTAATTAAGAAGAGAGGAAGCTGTCTCTTTTAAAAAAAGTGTAAGTTAACTATTCATAGCAAATTTGAAAAGAAAGAAAATAGAAAAGAGAAGAGAAAAAAGGAGGAAGAAGAGGCAGTTGTACTCTTTATCTTTATTCTTTGATTTCTATCTCGTTCATAATTGGATCAATCTGAGATTTTGATAGCAACTTCTAGACAAGTTACTTTTCATTTTAAATGGTTGAATTAAAGATTAGTAGTGTGGAAGCTGACCGTTTTGATACAAAATAGGATTGTCAATATTGTGAGTTTTTCTCAAATACTTTTTCTTTAATCTTGTTGTATTTCAAGAATAAGTTACTCTTGATGTTATTTATATTATAGTCTTTAGTTGAATCTAAGAAAAAATAGTTATGAATCCATTATTTGTTGATAGTGGAAGGTTTTAAGTGGACTACGGTTCTGTGATTTTTCCTGCATCGGGTTTTCCATGTAAAAATCTTGGTGTTGATTTGTATGATTATTGGATTATTTTTGTTGATTGTTTGATCCTGATTTTGATTGCACAAAGAGTAAAAAGAATTGGAACTTGTGAATTGTGAATTTATCCAGGTAAATTGATATGCAGTTATTTGTTCTTAGTTTACCCAACATGAAGGTTATTCTATAAACATGGCTAGTTTATTTTTCAATTGATTCATCTTTTGGTTGAAAAATGATCCTTTTTATTATTTAGAGCTAATGCAAATGTATTTATCTATTTATTTTCAACTTTCCCTCCTCCTTTCGAAGTTGGTTGAAAGCACTTTCCCACGGAAGCTGCATGATCTATCTAATAATAAAGCAGCACCAGACAACATTCGTCTAGTTCCAACTGGCTTGGACATAGATTTCTCTTGTCGAAGCCCAACAACATCCCATATATGGCGATGCAATCTCGAAAAAGATAAATCTGCTAATGATTTTGGTCACCATCTCGAGAGGACAATTGGTTTGATTGTTGCTTGATTTAGGATTCATCCAGCTGTCAGAACCCTATAAGAATTTTTAATTTGACTTTTCAAAACTGACAGATAGCTAGCCAAGGGGACTCAAAACTGCTCACAAAGGCAATCAATGATGGTAGAGTTCATGCAATAGTACCATGGTAAGCATATCTCTGCTGTTTTCTGTCATATTTTTTTACTTTTCTTTCTTTTTCTCTATGCTATCCTTGAATTTTATATTTTTTTTAAATTTATTTAAGAGATTAAATTTTTCCTAATTGTTAATTATAGTCTCTCGATCAAAGAGAGAAAAAACAAAAAAAGATTGCGCAAAATCGAGTCCTAGTCAAATGACAAATCTTTTTTTTTTTTTACCTTAAACATCTTGCAACGAGCCTGTTGAAACAAGCAATCTTCGCCAATCATGAATAGAGCAAATATAAAATGATGAAATAAAAAATATTCAAGGGAAAAAAACACAAAGAAAAAAATGCATCATCTGAATCCTAATGTCTCTGCTGTTATAGGGGTAGAATAGGGAATCACCTAGGTGTTTTAGTTTTTCTTAATAATCAATAATTTATTGATGAAAAGAAAATCATAGAAAAGACGACGAAGATATCACATGTATTGTTTTGTCAATTGACTTTCTGATTAAATGGGAATGTTTGGATTTCGGTCTAGAGTCAAGACAAGGTCTGAAAGGTTAGTTAGGTTCATCCAATTTTTTATTTATTCAACTGGATTATTTTTTATATTTTATAATGAATTTCTTTTAAATATTTTTTTAAATGATATGTTAAAAAATCCAGTTAAGCCATAATTTCTGAATAATATTAGATTTTTTTAATAATATATTGAAAATTATTTTATGAATAATTATATGAGAATAAATTATCTATATTGTTATTTTTTTTATTATGAGTTTTTTATATAACTTTTTAAATAATTATTTTTTTATATAATCATGTAAAAATTATAAAGGCATGCTTCTTTTTTTTTT
>SRLM01000797.1:76216-142003 GCA_015708895.1 Populus ilicifolia | reverse complement strand
TATATATATATATATAAAGTAATTTATCTTAATTATCTTAAGTTTTAGGTTTTTATTCAAAAACTTATGTTGCTAATAAAAATGATTGTTTTTCAAAATAAAAAAAGAAATGCAAGAATAAGAAATGGATATTTTGACTAAAATATTCTTTTTTTCTTTATAATCATTAGATTTAAAAAAAATTTATTTTAATTGCATAAAATTCAATAAATCTTTTTTACTAAAAACCCTTAGAGTAGCTTGCAAGTTGTGTGTAGGTTTTAGTTGAGAATGATAAGAGGCTTAACCTATTAATTAGTATAAATATAGGGCAATGTACAATAGTTAATGTAAGGATTACAACATAAAAATAATAAATATTTTCTAAATATATACAAGCCTCTACTATAATGTCTTCTTAAACTAAAAGTGAAGATTCTACCTAAATTTTGAACTGCAGAACAATAAAAAAGGAAGCAGAGAGAGGTTTAGAATCTGGATATCCATTAAAAATAATAATTAGAATACTGTTAAAAAAGACAATCAAAATAAGATCTATTGTCTAGCACAAGATCAAACATTCAATTGATATGATAAACTAAGGTTTCAAAAGTGTAATTTCAAAATCTTAATAGTGTTTTACAGTATCCTAAAAATGTAAGACTAGTTTCTACAATATGTCTATAATGACGTTAAAACTGTTCCATTTTATTCATAAGTATAAAGAAAAATAAAACATTGATGAATACTAATAGTATGAAAAAAAATGGATAACTTGTGATATTCACCACTCCAATCAGTTTGAAAAGAGTTAAGTTTTAGCAAAAATTGACACTTAATGAGAGTTTGAAATTAATGAAAAACAGAGAAAACGTAAGACTTTACAACAAGAGGAAAATACCATATATATTTTGTATATGCATAAAAAATAACAAAATAGTGAAAACCATCAGATGAAAAAAGAGGAGTAGGACTCCAAACATCACTAAAAATTAATTAAGTGGATTAGAAGTTTTGTGACCCGTAGACCCTAAAGACGGACACGACAATTTTTCTAATGGACAAGCTTGACGTTGAAAATTGAGATGTTTATAGCTACAAGCAATCTTCTTTTTTAGACTAATAAATTAAAAATATAGGAAGTAGGATGACCCAATTGATGATGCCTAGATCAACAAAAGTAGATATGCAAGGAAAATGATAAGCTTGAGGAATTGATATAGAAGAAGACTCAGACAAAACATATAAAACATTTGTACTTTGACTAGAAAATAGCAGTGCCTTGCTATTGAGATCCTTGATATAAAACGAAAATGGGTGAAATTAAAAATAAATATTATTATCAAGATAAAATTTATGAAAGAAAAAAAAAGCAAAAGTTTTTGAATATATAAACATGAAAAAAATTAGACAAAGTGAAGGTACGATGTAGTGTATATAACTTAGTATGACCACTGTTAGATATGAAAAATCCCTTACCATCACCATTATGCAAGTGATCATTATCGATGTAATGTATATAACTTAGTATGACCACTATTAGATATGAAAAATCCCTTACCATCACCATTATGCAAACGATCATTACCGAGATATAATTCAAACCTCATCAAATTTGCAACATCAAGTGTGACATATTAATTAGCATCAGTGTCAGGAAACCATTTGATATAACCTATTAAAGAATATTTCTTAGCATAAGATTTGCATTATACTGTTGTTTATGGCTTTGAAGTTAAACATATTGAAGGGTTGAGTAGTAGAAGAATTGACATAATTAAGAATTGACATAATTAGCGTCAAACATTAGACTATATTGAAAAGTCATGATGCCCTTTGTTTTGCTGCCAATTTTCTTACCTCCAATCATTATTGAAAGACCCATTGAAGCTGCGAAAATCAACCAAGAAAAAGACATATGTCTTTTATTGTTGCCAGTAATGGGACACCACCCTCATTGAAAGCATCCCCTATCTTTATCAAAAGAACCAAAAGGCTGAAGTTGGGGAACAAGAGTTAAGGGAAGTTGGTTTGGCACGGGAAGTAAAGGAATATTGATGACAATAGCACTTATGAATTAAAAAGAGATCTTATAAAGAAACTCATGAGTTAGGAAATTATTATGAAGATCTACATATGAAAAAGGTTCTGCGTTAGTTACGAGGCTTGTTACCAACTCTTTGAACTCACCTTAAAGACCATGAAACATATACAAATTAAAGTCCTGTAATGAAACTAACCGGGTAGCAGTAGCTAGTTCATTAAATAATGCATTTGCTGTGTGTATAAACATAATGACCGAATCATTATCTTATCAAAGATCTTGAACCATGAAGTTACATAATATGAGCATTAGATGAAGAAGCAAGAGCTGGCTCAAAAATACACCAAACAGAGTGTGAGGTTTGGCAATTAACAATAAGATGAAGAACATCCCTTGAAAGAGAAGAAAGTAATGCACTTAGAATAAAATGGTCTTGCTGTTTCAAATGAAGAAAAGAATGATTAACTTGAAGACAAATGTTATTAGTAGCAACCATGTAAGGAGAAGGACACAATAAGGAGCCATTAACAAAAAAAAAACCACCTTATCTAAGGAGATATAACTTCGTCTACATTCACCCATATAAGTAATTTGTGTTTGTAAATTTAAAAAAAATAACTTGATAAGTATTGGAAAGTGGAACAATAGCATCCATAAAAGCAAGATGCAAAACAACAAAAAAAGTTTGTAAATTTAAAACATCCATAATGGCAAAATTTCGGCCAATAGCAACAATTTCTGTAGAGGTATGATTCTCCTTCAATACAGATTAGGAGGACGAAGTCTGCATCGATGGTAGAGAATAAGAATTTATTATAGGGAAGAAAATTTTTTTTTAAAGTGTTAAGATTTTGATACTAAGTTGAGAATAATAAAAAGTTTAACCTCTGAGTAATTCCTTTCTTTCTTTGTATATATATAATAATATACAGTATATACAGTAGTTAATATAGAAATTACAATATAAAAATAATAAACTTTTCCTAAATATATAATATATACTATACTATACTGTAAGATACTGGACTTCCAAAGACAGTAACCTTTTTAACCTTTAAGCTTCTTCTCTGATAACCAAACACCGGAAAATGAACGAAATCTGGGGGTTTCTCAATGTTGTAGATCGAATCACGAAATACATGTTCTGGTACCTTTGTATTAATCTTCTGCAGCCGATGTCAGGAATCAATCTAAGAAAGAATTAGTCCTTTGGAGGCCATCAACTTGCTGCTGCTACCCATGACAAATTGCTGTCGACTTCTCTGGCTAAGACAATTCATGGTCACTCCACATTAAATTGGATCAAATCAACTCCTTTACTTCCAATCTAAGGTGATTTGAGCCCTTTCATCGATCCCACAATCCAATACTAATCATATAGCTAGATGAATACCGCTTGTTATGATGTAAATGGCTGAAGAGTCTCAAATTAATTACTTTAATGAATTAGAGGAATAAATTTGATCCAATTCAAAATAGAGTTTGATTAAATAAAATGTGCAAAATAGAGGGACCATGCATGATTTTTATCCCACAGGAAAGCGCCGATGTAAACTTGCAATATATATACATACACACACACACCAGCTTCGAATTTCTAAACATGCATCATATGACGCATTCATCTTCACAAGAACAAAACAACAGCAATCGGAATCAAATACTGATCTATGATTTATGATTAAAGCAATAATTAAAATCAAATAATGTAATGGTTCCAAGATTGGATGTGCTGACTTGGTTAAACAATAGCAATTAATGAACAAATCAGCTACTATTGGAGCTAAAGCTGGCTCCACAGTGTGAATGGAGAGAAAATTAACAAATCATGACAACGGTTTCATTTGGTATGTATTCTGCTGATAGCTTGCATAATTCCATGAAGAACCGCAGTGGAGCCCATGTTGTTGGTTTTAGGGTTGCCCGTGACACTCACGTCGACCAAGTAAACTTCACAAGATCGAATAAGCCAGCATGGAAGCGTATTCGTTACCAAACTGTGGTACATATTCAACAATAATTAACAGGCCAAAAACAACATACCTCTTTGTTTTACACTGAAGTTGTTAAAAAATCCTTAAAAAAAATTATATCCTGGCCATTTGCTCTATTATTTAATTATTTAATGTCTTTGGTTGGTTTGTTACTTATAACTAAAAAAATAATATAAATTATATTTTAAAATTTTATTTAACTGTTTAAATTTTTAAATTAAATTAATTTTTTAACATGGTATATATACTCGATAACGAAGTGATCAAATGTTTAAATTTTCCTGAATATATTTAAATTTTAAACTCATAATTTAAATTTTCAAATCAAATTGATTCTTTAATATTTACTTTGTTATGTCTTGATCTTCTACAATTATATAATTTTGAAATTTTATGCATGATTTGGCTGGAATGGACGTTTAATTTCCGGGAAAATTAAGAAGGAAAAGATTTAGCAAAGCTAATTATTCATGGACGAATATGTGCATCAGGTTCATTAAGAGTAAAGGATTAAATTGTACAGTTAACAGCAAAGATGAATATTGAAGGGTGACAGTCGGGTACAATAAAAAAAACAAAACCAGCTCGACCTCAGCAATAGGATCTGGCCGGTACTTTAGAAGGGAGCTGAAAGACATATGGATTACCATTCATGAAAAGGAAGGTAGAAGAAAAGGCAGTCTTTACATTACTGATTACTGGTTATGTGCTGTCTCAGCAAGTTCTTTCCTCCATCATAGCCGGTATGCATGCATGCGCATATTTAACAATCAGTTTTACATAGAAGAACATGTGGTCAAGTCAAGGTGGATTCTCAAATTTGTTTCCACGTGAGACGTTCAAGCAACCATAACATCTTGCTTCTGGGGACGCCCAGGATAACTGGAACTGGTACGGTACAGGGTTAAAATCTTATTGCTGACTAGACAGATACCATGGTAATGGTGCTAGGACCAAGGAACATGGCAATTTGCCAAATAACCCCTACCACACAAGCATCCAAACATTTGCCAAATATTGCTGCCAGCTATAAATTCCAACAGTACACATGGCTAAACGAACTTATTCTATTAATTATTTTCCCTCAATTCTGATTAGGCGACTGGATCTAGCTCCTTGAACGCTATAAAAACCCATCCCTTGCAGCATCTCTCCATCACCGAAACAGCTCTCTTCTATAGCTTCAACTACTATAATTCACTAGAACTACTGCTCTTTTCTATGGCTTCCAAAAGCACGACATCACTTGCTCTCTTTCTTGCAGTCAACCTTCTCTTCTTCTCCCTAGTCACCGCCAAGAGTAGCAGTTGCCCCCCTCCTACTAAACCCAAACCAACACCAACACCAAGCCCTTCCGGTGGAAAGTGCCCAAAGGATGCACTTAAATTAGGTGTATGTGCTGGTTTGCTCGGTTCATTGCTTAATGTCACCGTTGGCACTCCCCCAGTACAACCTTGCTGTAGTGTCATTCAAGGCCTTCTTGATCTCGAGGCTGCTGTTTGCCTTTGCACTGCCATCAAAGCTAACATCTTGGGCATCAACCTTAATATCCCAGTATCTCTAAGCTTGCTTCTCAATGTCTGTGGAAAGAAGGTCCCCAAGGGTTTCCAGTGCCCCTAAAAGTATTTTTATTCCATCATGCATGGTTTGCTTAGTGTGTGATTTTTCATGGTGTGAGGTACTTTGATTTTCTATTAAGAATCGTGTGATGTAAGTGTAACAGCTACTTGCTTTGCTTTGTTTCAGTGCTTGTCTGTTTAACGCGAATAAGTGTAGCTTCCCTTGATAATACCTACTCCAGTTTTTTTTTTTTTTGATGGAATGAATGCCGCGGTTGAACTTGATTAAGATGTAATTCCAGTTATAAATCCTTCTTTTTGTTTCTTTTTAGTTATAATTATTTGAAGTAAACTTGCAATTCTTGCCTATGATTCTGCATATGACAAATTGTTGCATACTTGAACTCCCCACCAGTCAGTATTATCCAAGAAAGAAATAGAAAACGAGTGTTCTTGAGTCCGTTTTTAGTACTCTTACCATCCAAAGAAAATTTACGAGAACTCAAATTCATCTTAGACAAAACTGGATGAAAAGAATGCATTAAGAAAGAATAAATCTAAATGGTGTCTATTTCTTATCCAATATATTCGAAGCTTACAACAAATCTAATGCTTGTGATTTAATCAAAAGTATTCATCTATTATATAACTTGGAACTCCATAGGTTCACCCCTTACTCCGATCATTGTACCATAACCAACAGAGGAGAGGATGAAGTGTTTAACTGTTTGTAAGCACTGTTTAGCGTTTACATAGAGATGCACGGGGGTGTTGATTTACAAAAAGACTTTTTTGCTTAAAGAACGTTTTTAATGACATTACAACAGAAGTTCAGGCCTGTTTGAGCAAAAAAATATTTCCCAGTTGTAGGGTGTGGCTTTAATTTGCTTTTAATCTTACACATATTGCTGTCTTACTTATAAGACCTTGTTTCACCCATCAATAATAATTATATTTCAGGCAACGCAGAATTGCAGACACTTTAGAGAAATTTATAGTACAATGGAATCAATGATCAGGGTTCACAAAGGGAGCAAGGAAATGAATAAAATTGCTTTTGCAAATTGAGTTCACGATCCACATAAAACATCAATCAAAAGGTTACCTTTCTAGTTGGAGGATCATTTGTAGATCTATTGTTGATGATTAGTTGTTTCAATAAATATGACAGCATCTGTTTCCATATTCTCTGCTGCATTAAGCCATGGAATTCGAAACACCTTTTCTAGGGAGTAGGAAAAATATAGCCACTACTAATCATAAAAAGCCTCCTCCAAAACTACCTTTAAAAGGGAATCCGAAAGAAAGTTCACTGCTAACTATAGTAAGGCTGCAGAGCAGTGTGCTCAGGGAATTCTTTTGTTGCTCCTTTTGGGACTCTCGGTGTTTTCTAGTTACAAACTCATTTCTAGCCGGTGTTTAATCTTGAATCGATGGTGGTATCAACGATATTTCTACAACAGAAATCAGAGCTCAAGGCGCGGATTTCAACATTGAAATCCACGATGAGGTTACAGTTAATCCGGGTTTGCCCTCTGAAAGGGGGATTGGAATTACAATGGCATGTAATAATTACATCAGGCTTGAGTTTTTGGCAGATGACATGGTTGGGAAAACACCACATGCTCAGTACTGCTCGTTGGACAAGTACATGTCTTTTCTTTTTTTAAAGGTTATGGTACTGCAGTTGCAGGGTTTATTTTATAAAATAATGTTCTCATAATTATGCCAAATTTATCTGGGAATTTCTCTGCACACTATGAAAGCATCCCTTGCAACGAGAGACGATAATTTTTAATTCTACTTCTCCGAAGTATTGTCATTAATTAACTTGATGTATGCCTTCTATGCCAAGAACACAAATTTCAATGTCTTGTGATAGATTTTCTTTTTTCATTTCAGGAGTGACCATATCCATCTTATAAATGCTTGATTTAAGCTTTGGAATGACACAACATTTCAATTTATTTGTTGGAATGATTCAACCACTTTTTCCATATTTTGAAGCACAAAGAATGTTTCTAAACTCCAAGTTGCTTGAAACTGAAACACGATTTCTGTTGGGATCACCCAAAATAATCGACAACCTTTTTTTCAGAACTTGTGTTAGAGACACGCTTGCCACTATTCATTATTATTATCATTATTATTATCCCACTAATTAATCTAAACTTCTTACGGAACCGAGCCATGCTGATCAGTTATAAGTCTATCAGAAAAGTTGATACCAAACATTAAAACATGAATTATACAATTCGTTCCCTTACTAATATCTATAAAAAGAAAAATTAATTCCCTATAAATTAATTAGTAAACCTAAGTGAAAACTTACATTTGATAAATCAAACCCCTTAATGAAAATAAAACAGATTCATGTGGCTTTTAAAACTTTACTGCCATCCGGATGACACTGATTATTGATGGAATCATCAATGACCTAAAATTCCTTGAAAAATTTAAAAAGTTCAAAAATAATTATAGATTTTGTCACTAATAATATATAAATCATCAAAAGTTTAAGTTTATAGATAATATAAAATATATAAATCATTAATAAAATAAGATATGATTTTCTTTGCCATGATATAATATATTTACTAGTAGAATTACCAGCTAAATAACATAAGTAATTTTTTTGTTCCACGTATTTTTTTCATTTATAAATTTATTGGTATTTATATTATAAATATAATGACCGATAAAATAGAAAATACATAGATAACATTTTTTAACCAACAATAATTATCCATAATTTCATTAATAAATATTTTTTATTAGTGTCTGAATAATCATAAATGAATGACTCATATACTAAAATAAGGATAAAGAAGCAACTTTATCATAAATGAAAACCATGCAGCACTATAGTTTCTCTGCTTCGAAATCCATGTGAGGCCCCAAGCAAACGTAGCCTTTGTTATCCTGTGATTGAAATCATTAGACTAAAAGGTATAAAACGTTCTCATTACAACCCATTCAAACCACAAGGTTTTCCTCAATCCACTGTTACGGCACTTAAATAACTGAATTAGGACTGATTTTCTCGATTTTCTTTTGAGGCCAAAACTTTGCATCTAATGTGATAGTACCTAATCTTAATTTTATTTTTCTTTTGAAGTTTGTGTCTCACTCATGGATACCTCGATAAGCCAGGTTGTTGTGTTAAGTGCCTAGGGTTGATAAAGGAAATTTAGCAGCATAATATGATAAATATAATAGAAAACACAATAGGGCATTGTTAGCATAGTTTGCATGTGTTAATCAGCAGATTTAGCATGTGAAGAGCAATTAGTTGAATCAATCAATAAATAGTTAGAAGATTAGTTCATTGTATAAATAATAATTAATGGGAATTATAGAATCCGAGCAATAAGATTGATCCTTTTTGGTAGTTATAGTTGATAATTCTATCTCTATCTCTATCTATCTCTCAATTTCTTCTGCTTTTCCATTCATTTTTTTCTAAACTCACTATTTGTTAAGAAAGATTCTCAAGAATGGGTATCAGATCAGCTTTCCAAGGTAAAAGAAAGGCTGCTAGTGTTTAAAAAACAATCAATAATAGTGGAAAACAATAAAATAAAGGCTTTAGAAAGGCATGGAAAGAAGATATATGAACAAATTAACTTCAAGTTGGAGACCGTATTGGCTGCATGAAAGACACTGGCAATCTTAGCGTACATGTTTGAAGTCAATTGATTATTTGTGTGTGATATTAATTTTGTTTATGTAAATATATTTAATTTTTAATGAAGAATTTTTTTTAATATTCATCAAATATTTATTTAATTAATCTAGAGTTAAAGTAAAGTTATTGAGATAAAAATATTTTGTAAAAACATTATAAAACTATTATGAATATAAGATTTTTATTGTATTAAAGTATTGTTTATAAATGTACTTGATCAATATTATATTAAGACTGGATATTAATTAGAGTTATTAAAATTAATATATATTAATTTCTTTTTTTTATGAAAGAAAGAAGTTGTTATAAGTTAAGGTATGAAGAATATTTAAAATTAATATGTAAATACTTATTAAATGACATGTACACTAAACTGATTTATATAAGAATTTTATATAAAAAAATCACGTGGATTTATTAAAAGTTCATGTAACAGTTGTATAAGTAATTTTTAAATTTGAGATTACTAAATTATTTTATATGAAAAATATTATATTTTGATTTTATTATAAATTATTCTAATAAAGAGTAATATTAGGTATAAAATAAATTATATCAAAGTATTTAAATAATAAAAAATAAGGCAAATCATTGTTGACATTTATTCCACAAAAAATATATGTAATTAATAAGCAAAGTTTTATTTTGGTATTTTTTTATCATTCCTCTTGCTTGAGAGAGTGAATTTAGTCCCAGAAAGTGTTTTTAATTTAAGTTGAATTTGATTTTTGATCCATTTTTAAGTTGTTTAAGATTATAAATGATTTTTTTAAGGCATTTAGAATGTTTTTTTAATGTGATTTTAAATAAAAATTGATTTGAAAAATAATTTTTTTAGGATAAAATATAACAACGTCTAGGTAATGGCAAGCAATGCATCACACACTTTTTAATAACATGCAGGCCAGGTCTCTTTTTTTTTTATTAGACTAGGTGCACGGGCTAAAATGTACCTAACCTATTTTGATTTCTTTTTTCCTTTCTGAAATCATAGTTTATATATATATTATCAAGAGCTTTTTTTAACTATCACTCATTATGTTTTATCAAGAGATTTACTCACTATTTTTTTTTATTAAATATTGTTCAATCGTTTGTATTTGTAGACTGTCTATAGCTTTAGCACTCTTTTTTTTATAACCCTCCACGATGGTTTTCTTTTCTACAATTTTATTCAGTAGCTAGCTTTCAATTTTATTGTTGTATAGTTACATAAAAAAAATCCAAAAAAATAAATTATTAAACTCATCTAAATTAATCATCTAATCTAAGTCGATCAAAAATATCATCATCTCAACCTGTAACCATCTCAACATGTAAAAGAAAGCTTAAAACAACACAATCTTGAATCTTGAAATTATTTTTTCTAAATCAGGTTTAAACTAGATAAATCATATTAGATTTTAAATAAATGATATCAGGTGTCCAATCCACTTCAATTTAAAACCCAAGTCAGTGAAGGCCTAGTTAAAATCTCTTAAAACTTAAAACTTGATCTTTAGCTATCATTAACAACCTTTTTTTAACGATTATGAAAGCTTTTAATCCTTCATTTGTTTTATTAAATGGACGCTTTAAATGTAAGTTCAAAAGGCATGTGAAGAAGCAAAATTGTGAGAAGTAGCTGGTTCTAGATTACACCGCTGTGAGAGGCATTCAGACTCTATGGCATTCTTGGGGTATCAACAACGCTGCATAATCATCAACCTCCACCTGTTGAAAAGAAAATTGTCGTGTTAAAAGGGTAGCATTCGTCGAGGGACCTTCATCATAACAGCAAAATAGAATTGCAGTACCTCAAATCTTTTGCCACCGTAAGTGAATTCCACATGCAACAGCTTAGGTTCACCAGGGCAAGGATCACAGAAGCCCATGATTCCTGACTTCCTTACACCTTCATGAAGCTGCCCCAGCATTTTCGACACCAGAATAAGCACAAATGGAAAAAAAAACATGGAATAAGGAATACAAGTGCCATGAACGCTATGTGAGTTCAAACCTCTGACAAAAAATCTACTATCAAAAGCAACCAGAAAGCATACAACAGGACTAGAGAATTTATCCGGCATATAACATCAATAAATTACTGAAGTTTTGAAAGAGAGAGAAGTTCCAACAGCCCCTCTAACCACCATGAGGAGCTGTAACAGGATGTCAATTATGACTCAAGGTTTAATACTTGGGCAAAGGAGTGAGGGGCTGTACATTCCTTTGGACAATTATGACTGTGCAAAAGCAATTAATCAAACATGATAGATGGAACACATGGTACCATCACACAAGGATGACCATTAAAACACTTCAGATGCACATTCACAGCATTATCCCCTCAATCACCTGAATGTAGAGATGAAAGCTGTGAACATCTCAAGACTGAATATCCTGCATTTACAGCATTATTTTATGCACATGTATTCTTCTTCAAGGTAGATTACAAAATCCAGCAAACGAGCACTTAAATAGTACATCAAGCAGTCAACCTCAAACTAAAACATTTAGCCACTACACTCATGTTTGAATTAAAATATAAAGTTTGTTGATCATGCAACTAGCTCTCTCTTAACACACACACACATACACGTGTTATTTTTTCACATCCATTGATAGAACCACATTTCAATGTATATTTGATAAGAACATGATTTAAAAGAAAAATACCTTCAGTTGGCCAGAATCGTTAATTAGGAAATTAAGAGGTATTGTAACATCAAAGACTTCTGAAGCTGATTCTTTGTTTACTTCTCTTGATTCATCTGCTTTCTTCAAAGCTTTACTGCTTCCATACACAGCTTTAGTAATTACAAGTTCATTTGTTTCTAAATGCCTACTTATTTTCCTATTGGCCACAATTTTTAATAATTGTTGTGCCTTTTCTGCTGCAGCTCTTGCCTCTTGAACCTAAACAATGATCCAGAAACAATCTTCAAAATGAATTAATGAAGCTAAATAATGAAGCATGTAGAAAACTATTAAAAAAAAAGAAAGAAAACAAAGCATGAAAAGGTACCAACTTCTGTCCAAAATACATGTGACATTGCAGGAAGTACAGACGCTAAAAATGCTCTGTATTTGCAAATAAGGGGAAAATCCTTTTCATGTGAAGAAGAAATGTTACTAGTAGCAGCACAACTACAACGAGGAGAAGGAAGCCTACTCAAAAGAGACCGACAACCAAGAGAATAAAGCACTCTAATCCCATTGAATATCTTAAGCACCTCCTCTAAAGGTCCTTGCAGTAAAGTGACCAATAAAAATTAAGGAAATCATCTCCATTAAACTACTATAATTGTGACTCAAAAGCACGCAATCAAGGATTGGGCATTTTTAAAATTGAATAATTATGATTGGGCATTGACATGTTATAGAGTTCCCATAACAAAAAGCAGGCATAAACCACAGCTTCCTTGGGCAACCTTAGCATCCATACCTGGGCAGAATTTCTCTCTTCATTCTCTAAAGTCTTTTGCTTTTCCCTTTGAAGGTAATAAGGTTTGACTACGAATTTCTGCCATCGTAAGGATACATGGTTAAGCAGATAATAAACAGATGAGATTTCAGTAGTCCCAAAAAAAAAAATCTTTTGGCCATTGTGGTCGCACAATTTAATCAACTTATGAAGAGCAATCAGTTGTCACTCCAGCTCGAAAACCATTCAAAGTTTAGATTTGTGAAAGTTAGATTTATGTCAGATGTTTAACTATATACCAGAGTACAGTGAGCCCTTCCTGGTACAGGATTTAATCTAGGTTCTCTGGCTCTTTATTCACCTGCCATTCAGATGATTGTATAATGTATAGCTTTATTGGACACTAAGAATAAAGACAATGTTTATGTTATTTCTGCTTGCCTTCTCATAATTTACAGCTGCTTCACTTTATCAACATGAAACTAAACCTAAAGAAGCATAGGGTGATTAATTGTTTAGCATGCAAGTGAAAACATAAGAGTGGCATCAGTGCTAACCTTGAGTAAGAAGTAAAGAGATGTTGGGATTACAAATGCTCCAGTTGCAAACACTGGATTCAAATGCCTGGAAAGCAATATCTGCACAAGACAATCAGCAGCACGATGATAATTAAAAAAAACAAAAAAAAAACAAGAAGCAGACAGGCAATAAACACAGATGTACCAAGTTACTAATGGAATTAGTTCTGCTTGCTTTCTTGCAAGTAAATAGAACCAAGCTACGGTGACATTTATTGTAACAGAGGTCTTCTCCATCCATTAGATACTTTTCATACTTTGCCAAAGTAATGCAAAACAGTGTGAAAAGAAACAATTTTTTTTGTTGAGAAATATGAAACATAGACTAATTTTATTTGCATGCTACCCATCTACTGATTAGAAATACATTTTGAAATTTTAGAGGCGTGTAAATTGTTTCTCACTGGAAATTGAATATGTAAAGAGATGTGATTTTCCAAGTGTATTAAAAAACAATGATCATAATTTTATGTAAGGTCTGATCGATATATTTTGCCTATATTATAATGTTTTTACGATTATGCTAGGTTTAATTGATTTATTTCCCTAACTAAAAGGAAGTAAAAATATCATTATACTTTTATCTTAATTTAATACATTTTCCATTATTCTATGAGTAGGAAAAATTAGCATTCACACTTGACACAAAAATTAGTAGAGTACAATGTCATCCAAACATGACCTGTCAAAATGAACAGCAGAAAGAATAAGTTTTGCTTACAGGAATAATCAACTTCTGTCCTCCTCGGTGCAATTCAAATTTCCAAAAGATTCCCTGCCAACAGAGAGGAAAAAAATCTAAGTTGGTGGTGCATTCATTGAGCATCTAAGAGAGGGTTATAAAATCAATGTCTTCACCTTTTATATTTACAGAAGAACATTTATATTTTTTTTCTTTTTTTCCCATTTTAACCTATGATGGTTTAAGCGAAAGGTCCCATACGTCATTGCATCCATTCTTAATAAAATTGCAGAAATTAGCGCAAATGATTTATCCACACTCTGCTGTTACAATGCCTTTTAGACATCAGTTCATGAAACATAATTTACATAAAAATTAATTAGCAGATAAGTTGTGGCTTCTTTATTTTCTTCTAGTAGAATACAAGAAAGCACAAAAAATAAAAATAAATAAGCCATGCTGTCAAGGTAACACGAATGTTGAGGTGCAAACTCTCCCTCATTGGACCCCACACTTGATGGCATGACTGGATGATATACTGGTATACATCTCCACAGAACTACTTCTATGGTTCATTCTGGTTTCGTAAGAACCAGAATGTTACATGCAAAATGGCAAAATAACATAAAAGAACAATACTAAAATTTGGTCTCTTGTTTTTGGATACCTGAATTCCAATTGTATACAGCATTCGAACTGTGCTGAAATTAGATAATTTCCTTCCCCCACCAACTTCAAACTCCAAATTGGTGCTGCAACAACAACAACAATTGATTCACTCTTATGCAAGGTATTTTATGAAGCATTTACACATAACATGAGAGCAAAATGAATATATTAAAAGCTATTGTCAACTTCTAGCTATCTGATGCCGTAGATTTCTCCTGATTGTTGAAATTAACTGTTTGCGTTACATATAAGTTGTGCACTTGTGCCTCAGAAAGCATCACTCCTGTTATCTGACAGATAATAAATCTTTCAATAGTTCTGTAGATGATGTTGTCACTCCATCAGTACAAAAATTACTATGACTCAAATGTTTTGACTTTCTAATCTATAGCAGCATTCATTTGTTTTTAGTGATGCAAAAAACTCCTTAACATAAGTATAAAAGAATATGCACATCAGAAATGGTTGTTAATAAACTGTACTGAAGCGCTGAACTACGAGCATTTCTCTCTCTATCTTTTTGCTTCTTGGTTAAGACCTCATGAGAGTGATAACTTCTATGATGGAACTTTCCTCTCATTCAAATGCACGCTCCCACTCAACATGTTTCATCTAAATGCTATGGACATAAGAAATTTCAAAGCATGGGTTCATATCTTTTATATATGGTCAAATTCGTATTTTATATCTTGTAAAATTGAAAACTTTCCAGACAAGTATGCCAGTACAAATGGGAATATGAAAAACTAGAAAATCCAAGGCGGACATCATATAAACAGTATTAGTTACAGCCAACGAATACTCCTTTATTAAGATTTTGAGCATATACCTTCCAAATCTGCCAGCAATACGACCATGAGATTTTGAAGAAAAGCGATGAGTATAATGAGCTGACGCAGCAAAAGAGCTTGTGCCAATCTGCAGTCAAGAAGCAAATACACAAAACAAAACAAAAAAAAAAGGAAGAGATGAGCACGAGATTAGTGAGAGTTTCCAAAAATAGCAGTAGCAAGGTAATATGCATGGAATATGAAATAGCTAAAGATAGATAGATAGAAAATGGAACACGATAGAAAAGTAGATTTAAAAGAATGGAGATGGAACAAAAGTAAAGTTCATAGCAAATCAGTTGGTCTTGGGCAACTCCAAGGTAGATAAACTTATAAATAGTTCATGTTCTCTCACAGTTGATTGAAACCAAATAATAAACTTGTGTGCAGAGAGCAAAGATTAAGCTTTTGGCTAATCTATGTTGAGCAATAAACTAGACCCTTAACCAAATGATCAAAGCATGCAATTTCAGAACATCATGACAAAACCCTACTTAACTTGTAGTCACAATACCATTTACTTTTTCTCAGTTAAAACTATTTCCCAAGGTTTTGAGGACATTTTTGGCATTGATGTCTTGCTTGAAAAAGCAAATAGATGTACCTTCAGCTCTCCAGAAGCAGACATTTTTTTATCCTTCTTTTGCCATCCAACTGCTATAGATGACTCAGGACCCAATAAAAGCTGTATCTGAAAAGTAGAAAGTGCCAAACAAATTCAAAGATTTTAGAATAAGAATAGAAGTGAAGTATACAAATGTAAATCTTTTATTTTATTTACCTTTTGACCCTACCCATAATTCCACTAAATCAAATTGTTAATTGATAGTTCAAGTCTCTTATTACACTAGAATGTATTTTATTTTTTTAATTTGACTAAGTTAAACCCACTATCTGATAGAAAAAAATAGCTACTTTGAAAATCTTGGGATAAATTGCATCAGAGTGACTGACCAATTTGATTCAATGCTTGAAATGAACACCCAAATCATAGAATCACGCTGATGGTACAAAGTAGAAGAAAAGAAGATATAAATGAACAAAAGTAATTTACATTTCCATTTGCTGTTTCAGAGAGTTGGCGGGTCCATGTATTGGAAAGATTAATTGAACCATCCCTCAGAGACTTTGCTATGGCAATTGTAGCCGTTGAGTGTAAAGATAGGTTGCTGCAAAGTCACATTTAAAAAATAATATAAAAAGATACAGAAAGGCCAGTAATTGTGCCAGGTAATCATGTAGGTTCCAAAATCAAATTCCCTACCGTGTTGTTTGCACACCAATAAGTGCTCGTAAACCAGCTGATGCTATGAATTCTATGGATGAAACCGGAGAAAGCTGGTGCCTGAGCACCGTAGAAGCAGCCCCACCACCAGAATTTTCATTAACTTCCAAATTTCCACCAATAGCAATTGCAGTGCGCTTAGATAACTGAGATTGAACTTCGCTAGACATAGCCATTCTGGAAGAGAAAGTCCAAAGATCAGTCAACAAACAAAGCAGGCACAAGATACAGCACCTGTCTGAAGTGTGATAAAGTATTTAGAAACAAAATGAAATCGTAAAGTTCATTTAACAGTAATGAGCATACCTGTAGACCATCGTGATAATCATAATAAAATGAAAAATCATTTTGATAATAAAAGCAAAATACTGCCCATGCTTACTGGGTGGGCATGCATGTGAGAGAGCACAAAAACTTTTCCAACTCCGGTATCATATAAAGCCTTAAGCTTTTCAAATACATATGACAGTTCCATGGAAAAATACGATGAAAGTTTCTGGTAAGGTTATACAGAGATATAAAAGGTAGGGTGGGGATGATGTATACCCTCGCATAATGCCATCACCATCCAGAAACTGTGGCAAGGACAAATGGGTGAGTATTGTGCCAGAAGGCCGAAAATGAGCTGACATCTTCCCTTCTTCCTTCCTCTTTCGCAACCTTTCAAGTTCGGCCTTCAACTCTTCAACTTTATTCAGCTTCGGACCAAGCTCCAAACCAGAATTTATACCTTCCATGCCATATATGTCATATATTTGCCTTTTATACTCATCCGATAATATTTCATACGCTTGGCATATTCGTTGAAAGTTCTCAGTGGCTATTTGCTGCATCTGAAAACAAGCATTTTCAACCAACCCGCACCCAAAACAAAAAAAAACAAAATCAAAGACCAAATTCCTTCCAAGTAAATCGCAACTTATTGTTCATTATTTTGGACAACCAACAGAATACCATTTTTAAAGAGTGATCCATATTGTCAGAGAATGTTCAACAGTTTACACTGAATTAAGCTTGTTTAACAAGAAAAACAGTCGAATTGAGGAGTTTTCAGAGCTAGAATAACTCCTTTAAAGCTAAAAAATTGAATTACATGAAAATCTTGGTACTTGTCAGGATGATAAACTTGAGCCCAATGTCGATAAGCCTTTCTGATATCTTCATCGGTGGCTTCCGGTGACACTTGGAGAAGTGCGTACAGTTCTCTCTTGGGTGGTCCGTCCTCTTCTCCATCCATTTATGTTCTTCTTCTCTTTTTCTTTCAATCGATTTAAAAACAAGCAAACAGAAACGCAAACACAGAGCTAGTTTTTGTGCCTTCTCTGTTTTTTAGAGTAGGCAGCAAGGGGGAGTGGAGGGCTAGGCTGGGATTTTAGTTTTAGGGGTTTTGCTTTGTTTTGCTTGGGGGTTCAGTCAGTGACTCGGTCGGTTCATGGCCCTATTATTGGTGCCCACGGTTCCGGTTCTTCAGGACGAAACTAACGTCACAACCGAGTACATGGGTTTCTCCATTTACTGGCTGCCATCGTCTGAGGCTAGGGGAAGCTTCATTTCAGTTCCATCGTCTTTTTAGTTGGGCTTTGGGCTTTATAGATTTTTCCAAGATTCGGTTTGACTTGATGTAGGGAATGCAGCCCAGCCCTCAAAAGAACAGCTGAGAATCTCGCAATTTGCCGGGCATCAAAAATATTTTTTTTAAAAGTATTTTTTTATTTAATTTAATTTCTTTTATTAAAAAACTAAAAAAGAATCATTCTCATATAATTAAACATAAATAAAAAATGAGGGTTGTGGTTAAACAAATGTATTTTTTTTTCCTTTATTTAAATTACTCAAATAAGATGTGAATGTTTTATTTTAATTGTGTTAAGGTTTCATATAAAAAACAATATTGCTTATAAAAAAATGTTTTTTTCATTTAAACAACTATTTTTAAATTTTTTTCAATCAATATATAATTTTCACAAGTAATAAAGTCATAAAAAAAACTTAAAAGGATTTTATGGTTTTCCACAACTAATAATGGGTCGTAGAGTAATTGGGATGGAACCTTTATCTCTTATCTCGATTGTTTCTAAACTAATAAACCAATAATTCTATATAGGAATAGAAGACCCCTAATACTTAAGCTGGTGAATGTAGGAGATAAGAATAAAGATAGAAAGAGAAAAATAAGATGAAGTCATAGGAAATGTGTACATATATGGCTCGTGTATGGCTTGGTATGACTTGCCTCTATTTACATTATGATTGAGTGTATTTATACATCAAGTTTATCTCATTAAAAAGGAATATATTTATAGAAATTTAATTCATTAAATGTTGTGTTTGTTTTTTCATTGACTATATGGGTTGCAACATTTTTCTAAAAATATTGTTGTTTATTATGTCATGTACATCACTAGTATAAGTGTGAGTGATGAGCAACACTATTGATGGTGCATGATTGAATAAAAAGTTTTTATATGTGTAAAGAGAGTTTGTATGTCAATAATGAAATGAAAAATGTATAAAGATGTGTGTTGGTATGAAAAGAAAAAAAGGAGAGAGAAAAAAAGAGAAAAGGTTATATGAAAGAGATGGAGGAAGGTGCACGAGAAAGAAAGAGAAAGTGTGTGTGTGTGTGTGTTAGGGAGCAAAAGAGTGAAGAGAGAGGGAGTTAGTCATTTGAGCTAGTCTAAATGACCAGACTACATGTATTATATCAATGGTTGCATTATTATCTTT
The DNA here is from genome assembly GCA_015708895.1 of Populus ilicifolia. NCBI lineage: Eukaryota > Viridiplantae > Streptophyta > Magnoliopsida > Malpighiales > Salicaceae > Populus > Populus ilicifolia. The sequence goes on along the minus strand of SRLM01000797.1, from coordinate 122,562 downwards.
GGGTAATACATATGATTTATAATAACAATTTTTAGTGGTTTTTTATAGAATCTATGTATTTGTCTCAACAAGTTTTTTTTTTGGTATTAGAGGTGTAAATATCAGAGCTTTAGTGTGACCTCAACAACTCATTCTTTCTTTCTTCTTTCATTTTTTTTCTTTTGTTTCTTTTTCCTTGTCTTTTGTGTCACTTTATTTCTTCTTCTTTTTTCTCTTCTCTTCCTTTCCTGCATAACACATACACAAAAATGCAATACAATTCCTAACTACTTGACCTAATCGTAAACAGGTAGGACTTTTAGTCATTTAAGCTAGGTCTACATGGCTAGATTTCTCTCTCTCTCTCTCTTTTCACTGTATATTTAACATGATATCATTTATCACATTAAGATTTCTCAAATAACCTAAAGCCTTCGTAAATACAAGGAGGTTTCACCAATTTTTGTTTTTTGGTATAACAGGTTTCACTTATGTTTTCTTCATTAATGAAATCTTACAAAAGCTTTTAATCCTCTAATCATATTTCCATACATGAAATTCCTAGATGATGAAATTGTACATTACACACCGTTTAAGAGTTTTTCTATGCATTTTCAAGAAAAAAAAACTTAGTTTAAACTCATCTCATCATACGACATCTTTTGACATAAAAATTAATCATTTTAGTAGGTTAGAATCATCGTTAATGATAACTTTCTTTCTTTATGCTAGAATCCGTCGAGTTCATCTCTTTTCTCATACAAAAAAGAACTAAAAAATAAGGAAAAATAAATTTAGTATTAAAATTAAAATTTTAAAATTAAAAGGACTAGTTACTTAAGAACCAAAAAAGATAAAGAACAAACATAAATTTATAAAATAAGTTTTAAAGCCGCTGTCTATTTCACTTGTTTTTTTCACTTCAATCCTGTTTTTCAACTCAACCCTTCCTTAAAAAAAAGTACAATTGAGTGTTAATTTAAGCTTAAAAGAAATAAATCATACAAAATAAAAGTTCAATGATCAAATTAAAAATTAAAAAAAAAATCATTACTTCATTCAACAGTGATCTATAAGATTGTAAGCAATAATCGTGCTATAAATAAAAGAAAGAGCTCTTTTAGTATATATAACTAGATTTGTTACCTGTGCTAAGCAATAGCTTTTTTCGGTGTACAAAAAATGTTAGGTTAAAAAGAATCTGATTTCTAATTCATCGGTACAATTAATAATTTAAATAATATAAGATAAAATTACAACATCAATAAGAAATCTAAGAAAAAAAATGAAAAAAAGGTGAAAAAATCAAATCATTAGCCTATCTAGGTTATGAAACAGTCAAATACAAACCTAAAGCACAAAAAAAATACCAAAACAAATCATCTTTAAAAAACAAAAAAAAAACTAACAAACCAGACGGACCTCTTAAACCTAAATTAATCTTTAAAACTTGTATCTTATTAAATTATATACCTAAGTTCAATAAAAAAGTTTAATTCTTGATTAATTTAGTTTTGACTAATGAAATTGTTAAAATTTATTAATAAAAAACTTGCAAAAGAAAAAACAACAATAACAACAACATAAATAATAAGGATAAAATTTAAGATGAAAAACTAAGGAAAATGAAATTTGAAGGATAACATAAAAAGAATGACTACTAAATTTGAAAGATTAAAAAATCACAAGGGGTAAAATTGAGAAATATCTATAATTTAATAGATTATTTATAGATTAAGAAATGGTAGAGGGTGAAATTGAAAATAATTATAGAGGGCGAACCTAATAGAATAAAATTGTAAAAAAAAATATAACCCTAAAAAATGATACAAAATAAGAAAACATCAACTTCAAAAAAAAACAAATTTGGATGGACCTCCTAAACTTGTTTTAATTTTTAAAATTTATAACTTGTAAAATTCTAGACTCAAATTCAATTAAGAAGCTCAACTATAAATAAATTTATTCTTGAGGATGAAATTAATGGAAAAAAAGTGCAAAGATGATGAAATTTGAAAAAAAAATCATAAACAAATAAATAGTATTTAACAGAATAAAAACTGGATATGAAAGATTAAAAGTTATAAAAAATGAAATTAAAAAATATTTATAATTTTATAGATTATTTATATATTAAAAATAATAAGGGTAAAATTAATATATATATATATATATATAGAGAGAGAGAGAGGAGGGGGGTTAACACAATTGACTAAAATAAAAAAAACAAAAAAAACACCAAAAAAAATAAAAAAATAAGAAAATAACAGCTTAAAAAAAACATGAAACCCAGATGAACTTCTTAAACTTAATTTAATCTTTAAAACTTAAAACTCATGAAATTATAAACTCAAATTCAATCGAGAAGTTTTTTGAAAAATGATAAGGGATTAATTGAAAAACAAATTATAAGGGGTCGTCTCAACAAAAAGTAAATCATAAAAAAATAATAAAAGAAAAAAATAGGAAAACATCATCTTAAAAAAAAAGACTTTAAAATCTTGAACGTGGATCAAAAAGATTAATTATCAATCAATTTAATTTGTAATGATGAAATTTGTAAAAATATACTATTACAAAAAGCTTGGAAAAGCAAAAAAAATAAGGATAGAATTTAATAGAAAAAACCCCAAAGAAAATAAAATTTAAAAAAAAAGTTTTAAAAATGAATACAGAGAAAATAAATAGCAAATAAGAGAATGAAAATCAATTTTCAAAGATAAAAAAATGATAAGGATAAAATTAAAAATAAAATTGTAATTTCATGGATCATTCAAGGATTAAAAAATAAAAAAGAATGAAATTAAAAAATAATAATAGGCATACTATAAAAAAAACAAAAAATATGAAAAAAAGATCATCTTCAAAAAAAAAACTAGAAAAAATATACAAACCTTTTAAAATAGATTTAATATCTAAAACTCACAACTCATAAAATTTTAAATTTAAATTTAATTAAAAAAATTATTCTTCACCAATATAATTTTAAGAGCTAAAATTAATAAAAAAAAATATCAATAAATAAAACAACCTTTAAAAGACCACTATAAGCAAAACTAACCAGAGAAAGAATCACATCACTTTTGTATTGTATACGTATTCCCATGTCACGTAGCTATACCTATATAGAAGATATCGACATCATTGAATTGCTGCTTGTTTGGATTATGGACATTATTACTTCACAAAAGTCCGAACTCGGAGAAATTTCCTTGAACCTTCCTCGTAGGCCCCACGATCCTTACTATTCCCTCCATATCGATTTCTGCATACACATGTATATGAGCATTTACAAGTACGTTTCTGTGAAGTCATGAACATGTCCTCACTTTATGCGATATAAACCCAAACTTGAAACTGAAACGTTCCAACAGTGATTTTACTTATTATCATGTCCATTTGGCCGTTTGCCATCTTTCAATCTTAAGCAAAATCCGACTTCTCTTCACAGGATTCCTTAGCATATAAGCGAACATGGGGATACCCATGGTGGCATTAGCCAAACTCAACCTCCTCTTATCCAAATCCCACACTGGAACATCCTTGATTACTTGCTTGCTATGCCCTTACGTACTTAAACTCACCTTCAGTGTCAGGCTTGTTCCCCAAGCTTATACTGATTTGCTCTACTCATCGAGGCTCTTCTTATTTCAGCTGAGTCAAATCGCCTTTGATGCTGATCAACCTGCAGCTCTAGCTGGAAATAGCACCAGACTGGGAAGAGCTCTAAGGTTAGTTTATCAGAGGGTAACAAGAGCAAGAAGGTCGCCAACCGCACAAGACGATGAGGATAATTTCCATGCCCTCTCCATGCTCTCACTTTAATTACAAATGATGATGGAAAACGGGTAGTGATTATGATTTTACACCACCAATGAAATCCCATCTTAGTGATTGTACGGCTCTCGTTTGTTTTATGTCTTTTCGTGTGCATGATTTTGTCTCCGCAGCTGGTCCTAATTGAGGGATTTGGCATGTACGTACGTAATATATGGTGTTCTATTTACAGTACCCAGTCATTTGATTTTGTTAACAGTAACCTTTATTTCATTCGTTTTTCTTTTTAAACTTAATTGGAGAAACATGTGCTTAGCTTTTTTTCTTCCCTTTTATTTTGATTTTCAAACTATTTTATTCAGCAAATGGCACCCTTCTTTTTTTTGAAACAGTAATTTGTATTAAGAAGGAGAGAATAAACAAAAAACGAGAGGCATACCTCTCGGAATACACAGAAGACAGAAAAACAAGAAAAGAAACTAGGAATAGGAACAGAGAGAGAATTGATTAGTTGGCTGGAATGATAGCCATTCCTAAATTAATCTACTAGTCAACCATGCTAATTAAAATACAGGCTAGTAAACAGAAAAGAAGAGGCCGAGATGTTGCACTTGTGATTCAAATTCACCAGGTGGGTTCGAATATATTGGAAAATTTCATCACTAAAGGAACGACAAGGCTGATATTGATGAGCGAAAACATGGTTGTTCCGCTCATACACTGTGATCGATAAGAGCAAACGAGCTATTAGATGCGTGAGCTCCTGCCTATTCTTGTATTTAGAGGAAGCCCATTCAAGGAGATGATGCCGGGGAGAGGAAGGCCAATGAGTTTTAGACTTGATGGTAATAGTTCTCCATGCTGTACTGGAGTAGGAACACTCGAAGAAAAGGTGATCATGAGATTCATTGTGTGCGCAAACGCCCCTGAGAAGCAAGCCCAAGGATGAAAGATTGGCGTGGGATACGGCCCTGAAACCATAGCAGGTGGTGCAATGTAGCAAATAGCATCTTCTTAACACTTGAAGATGAAATGATGCTATTTGACAATCCCTTGATTAGAGAGTTGTTCAGATAAAATTCTTGATAACTTTTTTATCGTTAGAATGAGTTGCGAGATTATATTTTTTCTAATTATAACAATTATTATTACTTATAGTTTTCTCGTATTCATAGAATTATACTATATTGCATGTATTATAATTATTTTTCGAACATACTATGTTGCAACAATATAAAAGGTTATTCAAAAAAAGACAAAAACAAAAACTTTTACCTTAATTTGATATGGCATCACAACCTGGTTTCTAAAATCTTTCAACCCTTAATATTTATATTTTTTCTTTTAATTAAAACACAAAACCACCAAAATCTTTAATATATTAATTTGGATATAGCATCTCAATTTGGTCATGCATTTTTTGGTTAATTATATCAAACACTTATTTCCTTTCTTTTTTATATATTATTGTTCTTCATATTTTTATTATCATTGCCTTACAAACAAAAAGTCATTTTACTACTTATTCTTTGAGTTCTAATAAAATAATAGTACCATTTAGTTGGATTGATTCTAATGGTATCCCACCCTAATTTTTATTATATTTAGGCATTGTTGGTTTATAATTTTGTTAATGATTGTGTTCATATGACTTGGCTATATTTAATGAAAAATAAAAGTGATGAAAATGAATGTTTTCACTCATTTTACAAGATAATACATACCCAATTTTATGCTAGGGTGAAAGTTAAGACTTAAATTTGTTGGTCAAGGGCTTTATATTTATTTCTAAGATTATGGTATTACCTATAAGATGATATGTTTTTTTACACCCTAGTGAAATGTATAGTAGATAGAAAAAATTGGCATATACTTGAGAATACATATGTTTTTAAAGAAGATATTATTTTGTATCCTATTTATTTTTTGAACCGTGAATCTAATAGTGTTCTCCACTTTAAAAACACCATTGAAAAAAAAAATTATACATGTTCTTATCTCTTTCAATTTAGCATTAGCATTACGAGTATTGGTTGTGTTAAATAAACATTGAAATATGTGTTTGATTTGTGTACATTGAAGTATGTGTTTGTTGGATATTTACTTTATAAAAAGGGATACAAATGCTTTCATATTTCTACTTGATAATTCCACGTAATCATGGATACTATCTTTTTTAAAATATGAATGTATTTTTCTTTCTTCTCTGAAATTTTTTTTTTCTATTTAGAGAGAGATGTGTGTTAGAAATTATAATTGGATAGTTGTGCTTTTTTATATAATAATAATTGGTCAAGCATCACCCGCTAATGCTTCGATAATAATCAATTATGATATTAATAATTCAGTGGTGCCTTAAAGTTAAGAAAAAACTACATTTGCATTTATAATACCTACCAATAATTTTTCTTTGATGAAGTTTCTAAGATATGTATTAATTTTGAGGACATTATTAACAATTTAATTAATGAACATATATAAATTATTTCTAGTAATACTAACAGGTACCATTAACTCCTTGAAATAAATAAGAAAAACCAATAAAGAGATATTCACCTAAAATTTCAAAGAATATAAAGTATTATAATACTTATTTGTCTTTACCAAGCAATTACCATATATTATTTAAGGTTTTGTGAATCAAATGCTAATAATCTCCATTTTTATAAGAATATAAAAGGCATTGAATGTGCTAAATAAGAATGGTAAATGATTAAGGAGATGTGATCACTAGAAAAAAACCAAACATTAGATGTTGTGATCTTGTCAAAATGAATGAAACATGTTGGATGAATACGGATATTCATAATAAAGCATAAGCCAAATAGAATTATTAATCAATATAAAACAAGGTTATTTGCTCGTGTTTTTACACAAACTTATGATATTGATTATTTAAGGACTTTAGCACCCATTAGAAAGTCAAATATTATTCGAGTTTTATTATATATTGTTATAAACTTTAATTAGCCATTACAACATGATGATGTAAAAAAAAATTATATGGAGATTTAACCAAATAATCTATATAAAAATGTCATTCGAGTATGATGCTTTCAAAAATACAAGCTTAATGTATATAGGTTAAGAAAGGTATTGTATGTCTTAAAAAAATTATTAAAAGCATGGTTCATAGAATTTTGACTAGCTATGAAAAAATATGGTTATACTCAAAGCAAGATAAATTATATGTCATTTTTGAAAAGAAAAAATGATAAGATAATTTTATTTATCATTTATGTGAATGAACATGATTATTATTAGTAATAATATTTATGAGACGATAAAATTGAAGACTCACTTGGTATATGATTTTGATATGAAAGATCTTGGAGATTTAAAGTATTTCTTGGATATTAAAGTTATCAAGTCTAAACAAGGAATATTCTTCTAAAAATAAAAATATATTTTGAACTTATTTAAGGAGATATATTCTTAGATATTAGCCTATTGATACACCTATAAAAAAAAATCATAGCCTTGAGAAATTTTCTTATTAAGCTCCTGTTGATAAGGGAAAATATTAAAGATTAGTAAGATAATTGATTTACTTATCATATATTTGACCAAATATTTTTTATGTTGTTAATATGGTAAGTTGATTTATACATAATTTAAGTGAAGTTCATGTGAATTCTATTACTAGAATTTTATGGTATTTGAAGTTGATTCCTAAGAAACATTTTTATCTTTTTGAAGTATAACCATGCAACTATTATTGGATATTATGATTTGTATTAGAAAGTGAAAGGAGAAAGATATCCAACAACTAGGTATTTGATTTTATTTTATTTTTCGGAGTAATCTAGTTACTAGAAAAGGTAAAAAATAAAAAGTTATTTCATTATCTAAAGTAAAAGTTGAATACAAAGAACTAGTAAAATAAAGTTTAGAACAATTGTAGTTAAAAGCACTTACAAGAGATTACAAGAGAGTTTGATTTTCCTTCTAAAAAAGCTATAAAATTATATTATAAAATTAGTCAGTTATCAAATTTTGAAGAATATGATACAACATAACCAAATTAAATATATAGAGAATTATCATAATCTCATATCTAATAAATTTGAAGAAAATTTTTTTGAAGTTCTGTATGTAAAGACTATAAAAATTTTAGCTAATATCATGACTAAAGTTATTTCTAGTGAAGCCTTTGGTAACTCACCTGTTAAGTTAAACATGTGAGATATGCATAAGCCACCTAGAGGAGGAGTATTGGTATGAACCATAAGGTTATATCTTCTTAATTATAACAACTATTAGTAGTTTACTTGTATTCAAATGTTACAAGGATTGTAATTAATTTTCAAATATAATTAAGTAATTATTATATTGTAATAACATAAAAGGCCTTTATAAGAATAAAAAATAAAAAACTTTTACCGATCCTGAATGTATCCGTATAAATTATAAAAATAACAATAGTTTGAGGGTCTATTTTCACAAGTTTAAAGACTCTCTCTTTCTCTCTCTCTTGTAAATTATCCTAGTATTTAAATATTACAACTCATTGCCTATGTTTTTATATTTTATTCACTTAACATTCTACACATCACATTTTCATTAGTCTATGATAAAAAAAAATGTTAAGTTTTCTATAAAAGTACCATTATGTATGTTTTATATATATATATATATAAATATGTATTCATCAAATTATCCCTAAATTAATTTTATTATTTTATTAATAAGCAAGCACGATCTTAATAAGAAATGTTTTGACATAACATGGCCTTTATGAAAACAAAATTTTCTTATATTAATATTTCAAATGAAAAAAAAAAGGAAGTACATGACATATTTGGTGACATTTATTTTTGTTAGATCATAAAAAAAAAATTAAATGACGCAGTTTGGTAAAAGTTTTAGGAGAAAAACACATGTTGAACAAATATTTTAAAAATAACACAATTTGAATACAACAGTACATAAATGCTATTAGAAATACTAGTTGTCTAGTCAAAAGCCAAAATACATGTCACATGTAAATTAATTAACATGAATAAAAATTAACCTAAAATTTTATAAAGATTTAATTGCCAAGAGATAAGACTCAAGATCCAATGGTCAATAAAAAAGGAGAAGAAAAAATAGAGTGGCAGAAGAGAGAAATGAGAGAAGAAAAATAAAGGAAAGAAAAAATAATTCGTTGAAGACACATTGAAGCTTTGATTTCTACACACTAAATACCTATAGAAAGATCTTAACTAGGCAGTTTTAACCACACCTTGAAAGACCATTAAACAGATTCATAATTAATCTTAAATTAATCCTAAATAAAACTTTTAACCAATTACAATCTTATTTTGGATCGATTTTACGAGTCTAAAAACAGCACAGATGACTAGTAAAAATATAATTTGACTAAAAACAATTGAAGATCATATTTTAAAAAAATATTAAAATAAAAAATTAGATTAACTTGTGTTTAACATGTCAAATCTATAACCTTATTCATAAGGCCATGATAATTATATAAAATGCAAATCGAAGTAAAATTTGAAACATGATTCTCAATAAATTTAATGTTAAATGATAAAATAAAAAAACATAAAAAAATTGTAACACAGGTTATGAGACCAGGTTAATCTTATAGAAAGTAAACAAAAAAATTGACCTAAGTTAATATGAGTTAACTTATCAAACTCGTAACTCAAGTTATAAGGTTCTAAAAATCAAAATAAATTATGAAGCACAATTTTCAATCAACTTAATGTTAAAGGATAAAATAAAATAAAAAACTGTTTAAAAAAATTAGTAAAAAAATAACTTGAGTCAATTTTAATTGACTTACAAACTTGTTTCTCGAGTTATAAAATTAGGATAAACTCATAGAAAGCAATCCAAAATAAATCATAAAATTTAATTATCAATCAGTAAAATATTGAATGATAATAATAATAAAAAATATTAATTAAAAAAACATGAGTAAACTAGATTAACTCGTCAAACATGTAATCGATTTATGAGACTCAGATAACTTTATAGAATGTAAACTAGATTAACTCGTCAAACATGTAATCGATTTATGAGACTCAGATAACTTTATAGAACGCACTATTAAAATTAATAGTTCTTTAAGAGATGATTAATAATGAAAATACCATCTCTTTTAATGTTTCATTAAATATAAAAAATAATTCAAATCAACTTGAGTTAATAGATTAAACTCTTATCTTGAATCATGAAATGAGGATTATTTTATAAAAAGCAAATCAAAATAAATCAAAAAGTCTAATTCTCAATTAATAAAATGTTGAAAAAATATATGAATTAAAAAAACAAACTCAAGTAAACTAAGTTAACTTGTCAAGCATATGACTTAGATCATGAAGCTCAAATAACTCAATAAAAAATAATTTAAAAAAATCACGAAGTTCAATCTTAAAAAAATTAAATATAAAAAAATGAAATTAAATAAAAAAAAATTAAATGAATAGTGCTTTGTAAAGTAATGCAATTGGAAGTACCATATTTTTTAATTAAATTAAATTGTTTATTATTATTATTATATATCTAAAGGAATTGGATTGCTTGGAAAAACTATCAAATGCACAGAAAGACCAGTTTCAATTCATTAATAAATTGAGAATTCGCCTGCAAAGAAATGCACAGAGCAATGAAATCAAACTTTTTTGTTTTCTTTTACTGAACTCATGCATCTTATTGCATAAGGGGAAAGAACCGGTTAAAAAAAGAAGACAAAAAGGAATGAACACATGGACGCTGATAAAGACAACGTTCGCAATTGGGGACATCTCTGTTAAAATCATGAATACAATTTTCAAATATTAAAATTAAAACTGGAATAAAGGATAGAGGAGATTAAGAATAAGGATTGGTGGCTTCTAGACTGGGGACGTCCTGAGTATTGGATGACGCGGCCCAACTCACCTGAGCTGTTTGCTTCCATTGTTGTGGGCTTGGGCCAGCTTCCGTGATATTTTGCATCCCAAATTCCCATGTGACGAAACGAATTAATATTACTCCGCTAGATTGTGATATGAGTTTAAATTTGACAGAGGAGGGGAAAATTATATGACAGGTGTCCTTCGTGAATAGAAAGATTAATGATGGTTGTTGGCTACTGGTATAATAAAACATATGGTTTGTAGCATGATGGAATTGTAAAAAAATTATTTTATTTAAAATAATTTTTTTACAATTCTATCATGCTACAAACAAATAAAATAAATATTAATTAAAAAAATAAAAATTAAATTTGAATGATAATAAAATTAAAAGAGAATGAAATTAAAAATTAATTTTAATTTTATAAATTATTTTAAATAAAAAAATAAAATAAATATAAAGTTGTTTTGATTTTTAGAAGGGCAGTGTGGAAATTAAGAAGAAGAAAAAAAAATTAATGATGCCAAATTAGATAACCATGGGCCACACATGTTTCATGCAGGGACACTAAGATGATTTAAATATGATTAAAAAAAATATCTGATTACTAAAATGATATCACACATGTTACTAGTAGGATTTGCGAGCAATTTAGATGCTGGTATCTGATTGAATATATTTATAAGTTTTTTTTAATAATTTTTAATTTTTATTTAAATATAAAAATGCTTTAAGTTATCTTGATATTGACAAAAAAATCATAAGAAAATGGTGAAAAAAATCTTGTAAAAAAGTTCAATAGATTTTGCTTCTAAAAAAAATTAAGTTATATTATTGTGCTAAAAAAAACTAAAAAGTCTCTAGAAATAAGTTTTAAAATTTAATGTGTTTTTATTTTATTTCAGAGGTAATCAAATCGTTGGAAATGACAATTGAATTATGGTTAAAAGATTGTATTGCTCCCAATATATAGTTTAAAATTTTTATAATTGAAGATTGAATTTGTAACTATAGTATTATAATAAATAGTAATTTGTGTATAGATGTATAGTAATTTCATGAGGAGTTTTAGGTTTTTGTTAATTAATATTTTCTTTATTCCCTCCCATCGTAAGCATGAATTTCTTAAACATTTGGTCTGAGAAGAGAAATAAAATAATGATATTTTCTTTTAAAAAATGATGCTTTGTTTTTTTCAATTTAAATATAACTTTTTTGGCTATTAAATGGACGAGCATTTATAGTAATGTTAATGCAATTAATTATTGTGATATATAATTTTTAATTACTAATATTATGAGGTGTTATTTATATGTAGTTGTATTTCATTTTTTTCACTTTTATTAAATAAAATATTAGTTTTTTTTATAAAAATTATTAGATACAAAATTAAATCTAATTAAATAATATTATTATTAGACCCAATTGAGGACATGGTATGTGGCTTGAGATTAATTATCTTGATTTATATATGTATTTTTTGATTTTTTTAATTTAATCTTTGGCTATTTTTAGTAATTTTTTATTGACACAAATAATTTTTAATTAAATATATGCATAAGATCTTTCTGTTTCCTATTATGATTTTTTATATAAAAAACAATAAAAAAGGTCTGTATATTTATTTTGATTTTGAAAAAAAAAAAAGACTAGCAAACCACGCGCCGCTAATTGTCAAACTATAAAGAATACCTTCGCATCATGCGGGTACAAACGGTTGTATCCAAGATATTTTTAAGGCCAGTTGGAGCCGGGTAGTTTGAAAAGTCTCAGAGATTTTGATATCCATATTAATAATGTAAAAGGTCGGTTGACCATATTTTCCCCTTTTTTAAAAGTTATTCTTGACTTCTACGATGCCATGGGAGACCCGTTCGACCTGGACTCGTTCCTCGCTTCCAAGAAACCTGTAGCGTAAGGAGCGTTTTATACCGGTGAAAGAGAATCCCTTCTGATAAGAGTCAACGGAAGTAGAATTTTCCGGTCATAAGACGCGGCTAAGCTTTGATGCATGTAGACAACAAAAATCAAAAATGAAAGATACATACATATATATATATATATGTATCCAGAAGCATTGTTACAGGGAGAAGAATTAGTAATAGTAAGCAAGCAACCTCCCCGCACTTCACGCCTAAACATAGCCAGCATCAGGATAAATTGGGACAATAACTAGCCCAAGGAGTCTTCAATATAATTTAAAAGATCGACGACTATTCTTGATAGCATCAATCGATGAAGTCTTTAATATACATTTCTTCAAGGATAATTCCTCGTCTGCACAAAAAGTCCTAATCTCCAGAACGACACAGGCCGGTTGCTTGGCAACCTGGTCCTCAGGCTGGCATGAATATTATAATGTCTACTGTAGTTTTTAATTCAAGATTAATTGATGTTGGTATAAATTAAAGAGTGTAGATAAATACAAGGTATATCCTCATGGGACATTGCATCATGTACCTCCATTATTTAGCTTGATGACCACTGAAAAGAAAAAGGAAGAAGAAGAAGAGAGGTAATGGCTGTCGGCACAAATGTACTAAGCCCATTTGAAACCTGTCATCATCAGTATAATTTTTTTGTTGATAAGGCACGGTAGGATTTCTCAGCACGCATATTTGACAGTGAAAGAAAGATTTATTACCAGTAGAGTAGTGTGTTTTCAATTCATGGACAGCGATTTTCATGCAAGCCATTCGTGGGGGAAGATATTAAATTAAAATTATTTAAAAAAAAAAAAAACTAGAAGCCCTCGTCCTAGAATTTTTTTTTGTTTTTAATTTTTTATTTAATATTTAATTGATTAGAAAATATACTACATATTTTATTTTTGTTTGTTTTTTATTATAGATTTGATGCTTAATTTTATAAACATTTATTTTTATCATATAATTAAATAAAGTTTTTTTAACCTTATAGACTTCGTTACCTGGATTGTAAGGGGGACTTGAATACATCTAATTTATTATTATCTTAATAATATTAAAAAAATAATATTTTAAAGTGTTTTTCAAGTAAAATCATGTTTTTATTGATTATCAAGATTACATTTGAGTCCATAAAATTAATTTATTTAAATTGTATCAATTGTTATGTTATTTAACTAAAAATTTGACTTAGATAAAGAGTTGGGTTGTGAGATTTTAAGATTAATTTGTTTGATAAAATTTAATAACATAAAAAAAACTCATTACACTTTTTTATAATTTTTATATATTTTTAAAAAATTAATCCAACTTACAATAATGCACAGGGCAACATACTAGTAAATACCAAATGACAACATATGATTGAAAAAAGGAAGCATGTGATTAAAAAACGGAAGCAATTTATGTCCTGTAAAAAAATAAATTAGTGGTCTTTTAAGCACTAGACGGATGAGAAATAAACAAACAACTAAAGAGTGTTGTTCGGCCATGGTTCGACCATACCCCTCTCAAAACAAGATGGTCTTTCCCATCTTCCATTGTAATCCTTTGAATATATCTAGTTTTAATTTCCATGTTGAACGCAAATCTTGCTGAAAGAAAAGGGCAATTGAAAGGGATATGTTCGGTTTGAGTGATGGCTTAATTTGTTTTTTAATACAGAGTCACCCGGTGATCTACCCTGTCTAAGGCTTAGTCACTAGTTTGTCTAGATCAACTTTTTTTTATATAAATTAAAATGTTATTATTTTGATAAAAAAAAATAATCAATAGGTTTTACCGAGTCAATTGGTCGGGTCATCCCTGGTTGTGACTTATTCTATTTTTTCTTAGGCCCTGTATGTTTGCAAAAAAATTGTTTTCTTTTGGAAAGTGAATTCCGGGAAAAATAAATTCTTTAAAAATAAAGTATTTTTCGATATTTGGCATTGTTATAAAAAATAAACTGGAAAACACTTTCCAGTGTTTGGTTATGTTATGGAAAATGAACTGGAAAATAATTTATTAATATTTTATTTTTCTCAAGTTTATTAAAATAATAAGGAATAAATCTTACAAATTAAAAAGTTGAATAATAATAAAATTGAAAAAAATAATTTCATAAATTATCTCAAATAAAATAAATAATAATCAAAACAATAAAGATCAAATCTTAAAAAAAAGATGAAGAAATTAAAATAATAATAACTAACATTTCATAAAGTATTTCAAATAACATAAATAACAATCAAAAGAATAAGGATCAAATTTGATAGAAAAAAATTCAATAAAAAAATAATAGGAGAAAAGCAAATAACAATTATAAAAATGAGGACCAAAGTAAATATAAAAATTAAATTTTAAGAAATAAAATTGAAAAATAAATATTCAAAACAAAATATATATAGCAATCAAAAGTTTGACGATCAAATTTGATATAATCAGCAAATAATGACATTTCTAAACTTTTCACAACTTCCGGAAAGTGTTTTCCTCCCAAATTTTTCAGAAAAACACTTTTCTGAAAATCAAGCTAAATTTTCCTTTGACTGAAAAGTATTTTCTGTTTACTAACTTTCCTAACAGCAAACAAATACAAGAAAGTTTGGAAAGTGATTTCCCCGAAACCACTTTCTGAAAAACAAATACAAGAAAGTTTGAAAAGTGTTTTCCCGAAAACTACTTTTCGAAAAATAAACACAGCTAAAAAGAAAAACACTTTCCTGAAAACCACGTTAATTTTTTTTTATTAAAAAATATTTTCATTGACTAGAAAGTGTTTTTCGTTGACTGGAAAGTGTTTTTTGTTGACTGGAAAGTGTTTTCTGTTGACCAACTTTTCTAACGACAAACAAACACAGGAAAGTTTGGAAAGTGATTTCCCGAAAACTGTTTTCTGAAAAATAAACATAGCCTTAAGCTCAACCTATTTTATCCCCTAGTTAACCTGGTTCTAAGTCAATTTGTCAAGTCAAGTTAAGTTTCAAACCTATGCTTTAATAATAGGGATTTGTTGAGATTAAGTTATGAATTCTGGGAAGGAGAAAAGAATGGGGCTGGTCGATTTTTTTTTTCTAATTCATTGGCAAAATTATAATATTTCATATAAAATTTCTTTACTTGTTAACTCTTAAAGGCACCCTCAAACTCACAAGTTAAATAAATAAAAAACCTTTAATATTCTTTATATATATAGACATGTTAGGCAACCTTTTAGGATAATACTTAATGATTATCTATATCTTGTATTGTTTGTAAAGGTAAATACAATTGATATGCAATAAAATTGAAATGAAAAACAACATTATATCTTAAAAATATTTAGCCCATAAAAAAAGTAGAGTTAGATATTAAGCGATTATATTATTAATTTGACATGATTAAAAAATTGATATCTTTATTTAAGTGCAAGAGTGTCGAAATAATAAATAACCTGATAAGACCGAGATCAAATCACAGAGAAATTAACTATATAAATTATAAATTATAAATAATGATAATGATAATGATGAGTTAAAATTGAGATTTAAAATTAATGTGAAGATTAAACAATGATAAAAAAAAATTAATTTGTCAAGGTCAAAGGATCTATTCATAGTATTTCGAATAAATATAATATAAACTCTTTTTATTACTTAACTGGAAACCACACATAAAGGAAGTTTCAATTGGATGATTTGTTATTAATAACTCATTATAAATTATTAACATGATCATATTAATTATCTTATTTAAATAACACCAAACTTTTAAATATTATTAGGAATTCATGATGTTAACTTATGTAACAACAAATCAAGTTGCTTTCATAGCACTGGTGTAGGTTATACTATACGATTGGCTATGAAAATGTCAAACTTTGTTGTACCAAGTACTATATAACACAAATTTAAATTAACTATTTAATATTCAAGGTATTAAGAATTAATAAGATAAAAATGATAAGACATGTCAATAGCAAGTTATATATTGAAGTTCATATTGAATTTATATTATACTTATCCTAACACTATTAGTAAAACCTTTTCACATTGACATAATAAACTTAGCTAAACATAATGAAGAAGAGAAATATAAATAATAAGAGGAGAACATGATTATATAAATATGGTAAAGGAAATGAAAGGCATAAATAATGAATTAATTAAAGTAAAACTTAAGTATTACAAAAAAAAATAAAGAAAAAAAGTAAGAACATGATCTTGATTTGCAAACCAAGATGCCTAAATGTATAACAAATACCTCCTTTACAGGCCAAAATTCAAAACTATTGATTTGATGACTAATTATTGAGTTGGTGGTTACCTTTTAACTTGGTAACAATTTGGTGGTTACCTTTTGACTTCGTAACAATCTTTATTTTCTTATATGTCAAAAACATCATTGTTAACATCAAAATTTAGATAGATAGTCTTATGAAAATTCTGAAAAATTGTATTGGCTTTCCAACAAAACAAGAATAAGGTTATTTGGACTTCTAAAACTTGAGAAATGGGTTGAAAACTGAACAATATTTGGATAACAAGACAGATTTTGATTTCTTTGTTGTTATTACAATTTGAATTTGAAAACAGTCTTTTTGAATCTCAGACTCTTATGAAAGTTTTAGGCATATGTCTTAGCTTTTTAGCTATATAAACCAGACTTAAATCTAAGTTTTACAGCTCCAGTTATAATTAAATAATCGAATGGTATTCCATTTTAAATTTAACCGGCATCTATTTTCTAAACTTAGCCTTCTCTTCGTCTTCTCAATTTTAGTAATTTAGCAATCAATCTTTTAATTTATATGATAGGCTTCTATTTAAAATGAATATTTATCACAGATTAAAGGTATCTTATATTATCATACTTGTTATTCTAAAACATGTTCTAATTAAGAAGTTATTGATACTTCAAGTGCAAAATGATGATATAAAACTTTAATAAAAATACATTTTTAAGTATTAATTACAATTTAAGAAATCTAAGGATAACGTTCAATGATAGATCCTAAGTTGATTTTAAGATAATAAAAATGATTAATATGCTACCAAAATTACAAGGAAAACACAATAGAGTAAGGGTTTAAAAAATATATTTATACACAATTAAGTTATGAATTAAGAAATTCCAATATCTTTTTTATCAACATAATTTATTTATCATAGGTTGATTTATAAATGATAAAACCATCACTACGCAACAATAATATAAAAAAACTTAATTATAAATATATTTATATTGTAAAAAAAATAATTTTAAAATATTTTACAAATAACAAAGTCATCCATTTGGAGGTTTCATTATCTTTTTTGTCATCATTTGATGATAATGTTTAAGGACAGTTTATTTATCCTAGGTTGATTTAAGGATAATAAAACCTTTAATACATAATAAAATTGCATATTAAAACTCTAAACACATAACACAATAAATTAAAAACAACATCAACATAACAAATTAAGAAGAACATTAACAAATCAAATAAAAAAATTCACAACATAACAAATCAATAACAATATAACAATTTAAAAACAACATCAACACACATACAATTTCCTTGTCAAGGTAAAACTATTATGCCTTAAACCTGTTGTAACCTAATATTCCAAATTCATCACATGATATTAATCCCAAGGCACTAAAAATCAAAGTTATGGTTTCAATGAGGGATTAAATTAAAAAAATTTACAGTCAATTATTTTTTTGCAAAAGGCACTGAAATATAAAAAACTTAATTGATTGAAATCAGAGGAAGAAATTAGAAGCCAAAGTTGAGAAAAACCATCTTTCTACCTAGTTTTTTCTTTCCCCCCTCTCAGCCACCATTTTGGCTACTTCTTTGATAGTGTCTCAGTCGACATTGCGACCCCTAACCACTTACTGGTCTTCCTAGTAATACTAGGAACCCCACCTATAACTTTTCTTTTCCTACTAGACAAGTTTTCCCCTTGTTTTTTCTTTGCCAAAACCTTATGGCCACTGAATTCTATATGCAAATACTATAATAATTAACCTCGTAATCATTGAGTTGGGTTAGTGACTATATAAGCCTAAACTAGATCCAGCTTATGTAAATGGATGAAGTTCAGCCTAACCTAAAAAAGAAGTCAAGTCTGTTGGGTCGCTACGAGCCCAACTCGACTAGCTTGGTTCCAACCCAACCTAATATATTTAACAATAATATATTAATAAATAATATTAAAATATTTAAAAAAAAAAACCATTCGTTTTTATGCTAAATGTTTAATTAACCCATTTTTTATATTTTTCCTTTTCCTTTTCTTTTCTATAATTTTTTTAGCAATTTCTTTTCTAGATTCCTTTTTTGGTTTGCTCAAGAACAACCTTTTACAAATTAAAAAAAAAACCTAGAAATGGCAAAACCATAGCGGTTTTGCCAAAAGTTTGTTAGAGAAGATTTTTGGTCACTTCCTTTTTTAACCTCAATATAAAGGTGCATTGTGGTTTATTTTTGTTTATATGCTTAAACTTGATTAAAGAAGGTAGTTATGAAGCTTAAATAAATATTATGGTTTTATTCTTTAATCATGGCTAACTAAGTGAGCTACTTGTAGATATCATCACGACAAACTGGATATAAACGTAGGATAAGAGTAGCTAATCCTTAGAAATGGAATGTATATATATCATAAGGATTACATATAATCTAATTTAAAGTTCTAGAACTTCACATTCATTAATTGAAAAATAAGTTCTTAATCAACTCAAAACCATCAAATATATAAGAAGCTTATCAAAGACAAGATATTATTGAGTTTATTGAGCCAAAGTAAATATATACATGAGATGAT
Organism: Populus ilicifolia; assembly: GCA_015708895.1. Taxonomy (NCBI): domain Eukaryota; kingdom Viridiplantae; phylum Streptophyta; class Magnoliopsida; order Malpighiales; family Salicaceae; genus Populus; species Populus ilicifolia. The sequence continues at coordinate 103,250 of SRLM01000797.1, read as the reverse complement.
GATAATTGATCCTTATATAAAAGGTGTTTCTCAATTCATTAATGGTGGTTTGAGCCTCTAAGATGGTTGGAGATGTCATGTTTATTCGCTCAAAATAGCAAACTAATCATCCTTTTTTAGTTGAAAAAGATAACAAACAAGAACTAGACAATACATCACATATTTTCTTCATTAAAGATGAGTAACATGTCGTTCTGATTAAACCTTAGAAATTAGAATTTTCTAATTGATATTTTAAAAATATCAATTTGGTCCTTGTGAATTTAATTTTTTCATTGTCATCTTTAATTAACCTGAAAATTTTTAATTTTTGCAATCGCACCTCTAGAAATTTGATTTGACTCTTCTAATTTAAATGCCTTTTTCAAACTAGTTATTGATTACTAAATTTTTCAATTTGACCCTTATCAACCATCAAAATTTTAATTCTTTAAATTTGACCATTGATTTTTATTGATTTCAGACCTAAACTTAATGTCTTTTGCACTTTGATCATTTGTTTTGAGATTCTTCAATTTAACCCATAGTTAAACCTTGAACTTCAATATTCTTGTAATTCCACCATTATTTTTCTCTAAATAAGCTTGTAAAAATTAAATTTGGTCCTCTAAAATTCTAATCTTATCAATTAAATCCAAATTAGACTTCTAAACTTTATTTTTAAACAATTAAATCCTTAATAAAATTAAATTAACCAATTAAAAGTCTAATGAAGTCCTTACACTTAATTAATTCTTTTAGTTTTGGTCTAAATTATTTTATAGACTTAATTTTTATGCAAGTTCATCCAAAATTCATCTTAAACTTGTATTGTCTTTAAAATTTAGGTCTTTTAAAAAAAATTAAATTTGAAAAAATATCACAGATTCAGTTTGGTCACTCCATATCTCTCATTTATATATATAGATTTTTTTTTCCATCTTATTCTTGTCAATCAAGTTGCTTGTTAATTTGTATTTTGAAAACCAAAATTGAATTATCACATTTATTAAAGATGCAATTCTTCTCACTCATCTCTATCAAGGTTGTTAAAATCATGAACTGACTTTAAATCATATGGTTTTATGAGTTAATATATGCTTAACGTGTGAAATCATTTTAAAAACTCAAAAAATGGTTGAAATCATAGTTGAAATCTAGTGAAATCAAGTTAAAATTGGGTGAAATTGGTAAAATTAGGTAAAATCGCATAAAAACACTATTTAAGGATCATTTTAACAATTTCAACAGAGAAACATATATTGCAGTATATGTTTCCTCTAAACTCCAACTGTCCCGCGACTATTGGCTATTAGGTAAATATTTTGTTCTTTCATCTTTGTATTACCCGATAGCCACACACATAGAGAACAAAAGTTACAAACATTTATCCTAAATTCCTAATCTCTTTCTCTATTAACCAGTCACCGTGAGATTAACAGCTCACGACTTCCTTTCTCTTCATGAATAGTGGCAATGTTTTTTCTTTTTTGTGCTAGTATGGGTTATTAATATTTTGTTAGAAAATGGATAAAGCCTAGTATTGTGATTTTGAATATGGAGAATTTGAAAGGGCTTGTTCAAAAAGCAAGTCTAATGGGATTCATCCTTTCAAGAGTCAATTTGTTTCAGCAGTTGTGTTGCTGAGGTCCAGGACCACATCCACATTGGAAAAAAAGCTTGATGTGTACAGGAGATGCGGTTTATCTCAAGAAGAAATTCTTGCAGCATTTGTAAAGAATCCTTGGTTTACGAGCTTATCTGTAAAGAAGATCACGACAGTGATTGATCTTTTTGTCAACCAATTTGAGTCGGGAGTCTTCCTATCTTGCCAAAAACCCAACTATAACATCATATAGCCTAGAGAAAAAAGGCTTGTTTCAAGGGCTTTGTTATTGCAATTTCTAGTTTCTAAATGCTTGGTTAAAAAGAGTTTCAGAAGCAATGTGTTCTTCTACACACCTGAAAGTAAGTTCCGGCAGATATTCATAAAACACCAATCTAAATCTACCTGGATATTGAAATTTAACAATGAAAAACTGAGTCTTTCATCAGTTGTAAACTCTTCTACATTTTAAATCACAATGGCTCTGCATTTTCATTTGTTTTTTATTGTCTTCTTTACCTTAGAATTTCCATAAGTTAGGCATTGTGCATTGGAATTACCTATCCTTTTTGCTATTTGGTTTCTCTATTCTCTGATTTTTCTGAATTAAACATTGAACCTTGTGCTTCGTGATATTTTTACAACAATCTGGCATACCAAGAGCTGCACTTTCCTTGCCTTCCATGATATATACAACTTACATTATCTTGTTATTTCTTGTGAATAATGTTCTTTCACTATGAGAAATGATCTTGCTTTGCATATCAGATCTATTCCTTTCTATAGTTAGTTTATAACGAATTGAAGTATTCATTCAAAACACAAAAGTTTGCCCCAGTATGGATTGTTGCAAAGTTTGCAATGTTGAAATGACTTCAGATTCTTTCTATCTTAAAACAAAAGGAACATTTATGGTATGAAAGATAGATTTGAACACTACAAATCCTGGTACAAGGAAGATGTTAAGACATAGTAAGTTCAAGGATTTAATATCAAGAGATATGTATATTGTATAGTTTCAAAGTTTAAGGATTTAATATCAATGTCCGGTGTTGATGATTTATCTTTAAGAGATGAGCACAATATTTTTTTATATATATATTTTAAGATATTTCAATTATGAATGAATTTTAATTTGAAATATATATTTTAAAATGTTTAAACTGTGTATAAATTTTTTTATAATTTAAATTTATTTTATATTTTTTATACCATGTCAAAAATATAATTTCGACAACGGATTGATGTCTGTGTTTATTAACACATGTTAGTCACGTAATATGCCATGATGACCGGTGCACTAATTTGCTTTCTAATTTTGAGCATGACGGACGTGGAAGTTCACTCTCAAGGATATATCACTAGCTGATGCTAGAAGAGATGGTAAGAGGAGGGCAGCAACCCCCACCTTTGAATTTCGGAATTTTTTAGAGTGTTCGGTAAAAAAAAAAATTTATCTTTATTTTTTTCCCATGAAAAAATTAAAAGGAAAAAAAGATTGTTCATGAATTTTCCACAAAAGAAATACATCAAGAATATAGCTATTTTTTATTAAAAAAATAAAAATCATAATTTATAATAGTCATCTTAATATTTTTTTTATTCATGATGATTTAATTATGGAATATCAATTTTATTTCATTCAAATTAAAAATTATCATGAAAAGTTATAATTTTGACTTTAAAAAATTACATTATATTTATAATAAAAATTAAATTTATGATACCAACTAAAAATAAAAATATAAAAAAATAATTCTAATCTTTAATATTGGTAAAAAGTGCTTGTATACGAAAGAAAAATTGTATTGTTTCTGTTTTTTTATTAAAAAAAAGTGGAAAACTTATATTGAGAAATTAACAAACAAAAAAAAATTTTAAGTTTTTTGGATAAAGAAATATTGTAATTTAATAAAACATAAAAATATCTTGTCCTAAAATTTTATACATATGTTTGCATTTTACAAGTATTAACTCTTTGTAGTTTTAGCCTGAGCTTAGGCTCGTCGATCGCTAAAAACAAAAAAACCTTTTGCTTTTGAGATTTATAATGATGTCTTAAAATATAAAAATATATCCAATTTCCACAACCAAGAAAAAAAAAAAAGGACGACAGTGCTTCCTACGAAGAAGAAGAAGAAAAGGTTAATATTGACCGTACATGGGTACCAAGACCCATTTTGCACATAGCCAACGGCTAACGCTTTTCTGTGTCACGGTCTAATTATATTTTAATTTTTTTTGAATTTTAAATTCATTTTTTTAGAATTATTTTATGTATTAATATTAAAAATAAATTTAAAAGATAAAAAAATGTATTATTTTATTGTATTTCTAAATAAAAAAATATCCTAACGAGTAAACGTCACCGCACTCACAAATATGGTATAAAATGCTGGTCACAGGATTGAAATTACAAATAAAACGACTCTTTTATGCAAAATAAATATTTTATTGGTTTTGAAGAGCTTTCCTTGTATGCTTCCATCTCTTTCCCCCTTCCAGAGCTGGCCCTTATCTCTCATAGGCCATGGCTACTTTTCATCTATAAAAACACAAGGAGAGACAGACCCAAGACATGTCAACAACACTCATCGAGAAAGCAAGAAAAACAGTATCTGCATTTACTATATCATAAATATTTTTCAAGCTCATCACGTTAGCTATAACATAAACAAACAACACCCCCGCCCCTTGCCCTTTTTTTTTAATCTTTCAATTTAAAGGGCTCTTTAATTTCTCTTGATTTCATATAATTTTAAAACCCACCCACCATGGCTTCTTCTCGAGAGCCTTGGTTAATGTTCAGGCTTTTGCTGGTGTTAGTTTTCGCTGTGTATAAAACGACAGCGTTTGGAGAGGTCATGAGGGCACCCCAGACAGAGCAGCAGCAGCAGCAGCAACAGGGGCAACGCCAGCGGCACAAAAATGCATATGCGACGATGATGTATATGGGGACGCCAAGAGACTACGAGTTCTACGTGGCTATACGTGTCATGCTCAGATCTCTTGCTAGATTACACGTGGATGCTGATCTCGTCGTCATTGCCTCCCACGATGTTCCTCTCCGTTGGGTTCATACCATGTAAGATTCCAAATCTCTCTCTCTCTCTATCGTTTTTCTAAGGTTGCCGGTTTTTGTCCCTCTCCGTTACTCTAATGACGTCGTTCTAACATAAATTGCTATCGTTTGGGCCGCTCCCATGTTTCCTCTTACCAGCCCTAGACTTTCTCTGATCTTTACTCTTAAGAATGTTTTTTCAAATTTAAAATCTCGGTGTTAGGTGAAAACTGAGTCGAAATCAGTTTGTCGGAAGAGCATAGGGTTTGAGATCAACAATTCAAGACCTACTCTTCTTAGCAGATAAAAAAAAAAACTGATTGAAGGGTAACATGATAACATTATTCACAAGTGTACTCATTCCACGGTCATGAGACGTTTGAGTTTTAGTTAAGAGTCCAATGGGGGTTGATCGGTGGATACTGACATAGATGGGACATATAGCAGCGATTCACTGCTAAGAAAGGGCACGTGACATGAGTTGTCCTAGGCAAGGGCCAGAGAGAACATGCTTCTCTTCTGCTGGGCATTGATCCTTTCAAGCAAGTTTCCATTAACGTGGCTTGATTCGATTGGTAATCAAGTCTTGATTGAGTTAAGGTTGCTGACCTTCGTTCGGAGATGGTGCCTAGCATTGCGGGGAGGGATTTGTTCAATGCTTCTCCTTGGGGAGATTTTTACTTGGGGGGCCCTCCTTCGTGAAGTGTTTTATAGCCAATATTAATATGAGATTTTTATTAAAAAACTCAAAAATAAAAATTATCCGGACTCGCAGATGGGGAGGACTAAGGAGGGAAAGATTAATACCATAGTTGTTATTTGGATGGTGTCCTAAGGTGACATCCTAGGAAGGAAAGATTGAGTGTTATTTGGTGGATGGCTCTATTTTATTTTATTTTATTTTTCTCTGAAGTCGACTTCCAACCAAGTTCCTTTGTCCAAAACCCATTATTGAAACTAAAAGTCTTTTTTTTAATTAAAATCTAGAAATATATAGATATTTGTGTATTTAAGAAGGTGTAGGAATAAGAAGCGGTCCCGCTTATTAATTCCTTAAAGCAATGATGGATGTTATGAACAAAATAGCAAAAATCATTAGTACGTAATCGGGAAATTCAGAAGAGAGGGTGCTAATCTATATAGTAATGATAGCTTTTAAGATAATTGGTAATAGATGCACAGGTCTAAAACGCGTCAAGATCCAGACGGGAAGTTTGAAATATTCAGATCGTCGATCCAATCAACTGCTGTGATTTTTACTCCTTCATGGAAAGAGAAAGAGGTCTTGTGGACCGTCGGTAGATAATGACCACGACATATTTAGTACATGCTCTGAGCAGTCATTAAAAATATCTACTTCCATATTTGATATAAGGGTTGAATGGTAGCTGTCTCTGCTGGTCCTGTGGCTGTTCGTTGAATAGAGAATTAGGTGTCTAGTTCGATTTTCTAGCAAGTTGCTTATGTGTAATCAGGGTAGCTAGCTCCCATGTCTGACCGAAAATCCACTGGCCACGCAAAATGGGCACTGGCGGATTAATTAAATGCCCCTGTGGCTGACTGGGTGTGCAGCCCACGTCCTTGCATGTGAGACTGGCTTGGTCTCTTGCTAGAATTCCATGTCTGGACACGCAGAGTTATCGATTTTCTATCTAATCTTAGCGTTCTTTGTCAAAAGTCACCCCCTCTGCATGTGCCGAGTTAGAGAGTTGTAGAGGATAATAAATTGACCTTACATTTGATGTTTTAAGCCATCAAATTTATGAGCCTACCCGGGAATTAATGCTGAGGAAATTAAAGGAATACTTGAGTCAATGTATATGTTCCCATTCGATGCCCCAGCTTAACTGGGAAGACAACTGCTTTGTTTAGTGAGGGAATTAGTTAAATTAAACGTACGGTGGTTTTGATCTAATCGTTGATTTAAAAAAACAAAAATGTGTAAGTAAAAAGTAGTTGTTTTGTGATGCAGGGAGCAGGAAGATGGCGCAAGGGTAATGAGAGTGGAAAATGTGGACAATCCTTATAAGAACCAGCCCAATTTTAATAGGAGATTTAAGTTAACATTGAACAAACTCTACGTGTGGCAATTGATTGAATATGAGAGGGTCGTCATGCTTGATGCTGACAATCTTTTCCTTAGAAGAGCTGATGAGCTTTTCCAATGTGGACAATTCTGTGCAGTATTCATCAACCCCTGCATCTTCCATACTGGCCTCTTTGTGCTGCAGGTATGTTGATTCACCTCGCCCTCTATTTATTTATTTATCTTAAAGTCCCATCAATCAATAAAGTAAATTTATTTTCTTACTCGTGTTTGGAATTCTGTATTTGGTATTGCAGCCATCCATGGAAGTGTTCAAGGACATGCTTCATCAGTTGGAAATTGGGAAAGAAAACCCAGATGGTGCAGACCAAGGTTTCATTAGTGGCTACTTCCCAGACTTACTTGATATGCCGATGTTCCATCCACCTCTAAATGGCACCACAGTCAACGGGTCCTATAGACTTCCTTTAGGCTACCAAATGGATGCCACTTATTATTGTGAGTCAAACAAGGATGCGCCGCACTGTTAATCAAATTTTTATGCTTTGAACTACTTCTGTCACTAATTCTAGATGTCATCATATAATGCATTTGCAATATGACTAAAATCACAAGAAGAATGTGATGTGACCGTATCTAAATCGTGCTCGGTTCTTGTTGTTTTCAGATCTTAGACTCCGCTGGAACGTACCCTGTGGGCCCAACAGCGTGATTACTTTCCCTGGTGCATCATGGTTGAAACCATGGTATTGGTGGTCATGGCCTGTCTTGCCATTGGGAATTCAATGGCATGAACAACGTCGCCAAAGTCTCGGGTAAGTTTTCTTCCCAACAGCCAAACATTTCATGAAATCCTGAAAGCTGTCGTAGCAATGTTGGTAACAAACATTTCTCGTGCAGATACGGGACAGAAACGCCCATGGCACTCATTCAGTGCATAGTTTACCTAGGCATAATAGCAGTAACGCGTCTAGCACGGCCGAATATCTCCAAGATTTGCTATCGGCGAACAGAAAAGAACATCTCCGTAATACAAGCCGGTCTTAAAATGTTGGCAATATGGTCAATTCTTGCATCCTATTTACTCCCCTCCATCATCATTCCTTGCACAATTCATCCATTATTAGGCTGGGGATTGTACTTGCTCGGTTCCTTTGCACTTTGCTCCATAGCTATCAATGCGTTTATGCTGCCGATGTTACCAGTTTTGACTCCATGCCTAGGGATATTCGGGGTCCTCTTGGTCATGGCATTTCCTCTCTACCCGAATGGTATTATAAGATGTTTATCTATTTTTGGTTACGCATTCTGTGCTGCACCTTTTCTCTGGGTATCACTGGTTAAGATCATGGCAAGCCTTCAAGCATCACTTGAAAGGGAAAACTTCTTCCCTAGATTGGGTGAATCTTCGCCACCTTCTGGATTCAACAAGTTATATTAGTGGATTAACGGCCACAATCGTTGTGTTTTTTTGTCTTGGGGACTTGAAAGGATCATCTGATTGTCGACTGATTTGAAGGTGGTTTGTCTACGTGCGAAGAAAGGATAATAAAGCTTCATTGTAATATTTGCCCCAGTCCTGAACGGGAGACCCCGGATTAATGTTGGATGAAAAGGTAGCCGCTTTAAACGTGTAAAGATTGTTTGATTTGGGTTCATAGCTTGGTCACGAGAACCATGGAAAGTTGTATTTCTAGTGCATTTCATTAATTTATACTCCATTTTTGTACAGATGCTTCTTATTCTCAATTAAGATCCCATACCTTTTTCCCATTTCACTGTGTAACCATCTTCAATGTCATTATTATTGATGCATTGTTTTTTAATTAACACAGTGTTTGTTTTTGCAGTTTGATTATATTTATATATAAAAAAAAATTATATGATTCTCGTATGGAAAAAAAAATGAAAAGACAAAAAAAAAAAAAAAAAAAAAAAAAAAAAAAAAAAAAAGAAAAAAAAAAAAAAAAAAAAAAAAAAAAACATGCATCGGGTGATGTGGGCTTGGTCGGATAAGGATGTTTCATCAGAATTATTTGTTTTCGGAGAGGAATGGCAAAAGGGCTTGGGTTAAATAAATAGTTTAAGACAATGTAAACAGTTCACAAAAACTTTAAGGTGTTTTAAAATACCAAAATAATAAAGAAGAAGACTAAAAAGTAACAGAATATTAATATTTTTTAATTAATAAAAAGAAAACCAAATATACTATAAATAAATAAAAAGAGTGCTGCCCAAGATGGTTTGAAACAAATGACGAACACGTTGGGCAAGCGCCAAGTTTAACAAGACATGACCGCATCAAGTCCGCTCAGTTTAACAAGACAAGCTGGTTATTGGCGTGATGGATCCATGTTCTATAACATTTTTCACGCTTGGCCCATTCCAATGCTTTCAGCCCATGACGAGGTCTTGGTTATGCGACCTGTGACTTTTAGAACTCTTTCCTTCTTTTTTTAGGGAATCTAATTTTAGTTACAAACTTATAAATTTCATCAATTAGATATAAAAAAAAATTCCCACATTTTTCCATTCCTTTTAATAGTTTATTTCTAATTTTCATATTTTAAGCAATAAAATGAAGTTAATTTAAAGAGATTTTGACATAAAAATGGATGAATATTAACATTTTTGGTCTAATGTACATAGTTATGCACTAAAAAGACATTAATTTAAAGTAAAAATATACAATTTATTTGAGAATAAGAAGCATCTGTACAAAAATGAAGTATAAATTAACCATTTATTTTTCTCAATCCCTTTTAATTTTGAAAAACAATTTAATGGGTTAATCTTGAATTTATTCATTAAAAATCATGAGTTCAAGTCCTTTTAAGATTATTGAAAGTTTATATAATTATTAATTTTAAAATCTATAAAATTAGTTAAGATATACATCAATCAACCGATCAAACCATCTATATTAATAAAAAAAAATATTGAGTAGTTTTTCAGTGTTTTTTATCTCTTTTTTTTGTGATATCTTTAAAATAAAATATGAACACTCGTTTATTTTACTGTCTTACCTTTAAAACAATGCAAACTGAGTCACAAATTTTAAGAACTTTTGTAGAAAGAAAAGGAGCACTCAAAATTGATTGTTACATCATTAGCTTATAATTTAGAAGCTAGATCGACTTTGCCTGGGTCACTAAACATAGCTTGAGAAGTGCAGTGTCAGGTCACATGGGGCACAAGGAATTCGCAAAGACCGAATCCGCAAGGGTTGAGTATGGGGTCTCGCACGAGAGGACCTTGTTTGGAGCTTCCGAGGGTTGAGCTAGGATTTACCTTCTTTTTATATAGCTATTGGTTATTATCTTCTTGAAAACAATAATAATAAATAAGATAAAATTATACTTGATAACATGTGTATCTTTTAGCGGTGTTTAATTAACTTGTGTTAATTCTCTCGATATATAATCTAAATCTTATCTTTGTTAATTCCCAACTCAAGTTTTTAAAATTATAATAATAATTTTTATTACTATAACTAGTAACTTGTAGTTTTATATTAAATTAATTTTCGAGTTGAGTTGTAATAATTATTTTTATTTTTATATATTTTAACTAAATAATTTTAAAATTAAAAGTTTTTATAATAATATTTTAAAAATAAAATCAAATATTATCTTTGATGCCTTGTCTCCTTTGTACCTCATGTTTAAAAATATTAAAATTTATTCTAAAACTATATATTCAACCAAATTTATTTTTATTTTTATTGTTTTTTTTTGTAAATTATAGAACGAGAATCAAACGCTCGCCTGCTAACCCAAGTTTGTGCCAAAAAACAGAAGCAAAAAATCATGTAGGCAACCAAAAAAAAAATTAAATGTTAGAAACTACATTGATGTATATTTTTTGTTTTTATTTCATAAGAGGCCCTTCAAATCTTTGACAGCCACCCTTGGGGCTTTTATATCTGTATCTGGATCCCATCCAAAATTAATCTTCTATTCTAAAGTTTTGGTCATCGCGAAAGATATTTTTTGGTCGATGGCTGTGATTCACTCTTCTCTGCTCAATGGGGGGATCGGTAAGATCCCCTCCCCTCGTACAAATCCGATTCACGAGCACATCCATCACGTAACCTAGCCGGTGACAGCGATTTATCAGCGGAACCCAACAGAGCCTCCATTACAACGACGCCGACAACGTCGCCGTCGTCCCAACCTGAAAGGTAATTACAATTTCAGCAGTCACATCGTGTCAGACCCGAGTTGTCTGCCATCCAACGATGCCCCACTTAACAAAAACCCAAAAGAGAAAGAAAGCATCTTTTGGTTTTAGCTGGGATCCAAGCCTACAATCAAAATCGATCATAATCACAAATCAGCGACTTTCAGGCTGCTTAGAACCAGTTTTTATCAAAAAAGAAGAATATAAATATTTTTTTTGTCCCATGCCCTAATTGAAGGAGGTATGCGATTCTACGGTTTACCCCCATCGTTCGAACAAAACGGGTTTTCCAAGCAAGTGGGGTCTTTTACACTGTTCTATTAATTGGGACCAGAGCATGAATATACAGATGGGGTAGAGATACTCCATGCCTGGACCATAATGCGATATGGTAACAGGTGGGTGTCCTCTGCCACTACCACTTGAAGTTGAAGATGACATTGAATCCATGTGATTCTTTTTTATTCTAATTTTTCAGCATGTTCTTTCTTGGACCTTTTATCCAATAAAATATGGGATCTAATCTTATTTATGCTTCTTTTCAAAGTTAATTTTCCTCTAACAGTTGGAGAAGGCATGTGACTTTCAATCTATTATGCGTTTCAACGTTTTTCATGTCTTGCGACCAAGTCATTTGACCAGAAGAAAGAACGCAATTGCTTCCCCGAGAGAAGACCAGAAAGAAAATAGAAAAAAATGTATTATATTGCATCTTTTATATACCTTTTTTGAATTCCTGGATACTGGTACCAGTGCGTTCTTCAACTTTTCAGAACCCTTTGAATACAAAGAAAGATGCAACGTATTTGACAGTGCTGCGTTAATATTCAGATCATGCAACACATTAATCTGCAGGGCATCTAAGTTAAAACAGATTGGTAGCAATGCCAGCCATCTTGTCAAATTATTCTATGAAGAAAAACGGTGAGAAATATATTACGCTATGAACCAATTTTTCCCTAGCACTGCTTATGAAAATTCCAATAAAGATTTAAAACATATCGTGGGAATAAGAGCGAAGGATCGAGTTCTCAGCCAACGCAGCCATAGGATCCATTCCAAATAAATGGAACCTAATCAAGTTGGTATTTACCATGCATAAATGGTATGGTAACCGAACCAGGACCGTGAATTTGGTAGCATACAGAGTCAAATGTCATGAAACACCATGACTGGTTGTCCTAAAGCATCGTTAACATCTAGACTCAATTAGCACACAGACTTAATTAACATTTAGACTCGATAGACATCATAAACAGAACAACTTACGGTGAAGAGGAAGGCCTTGATGTTGGAGGAAAAAGGAGAGGGTTGTTGGTGAAGAGGAAGTCTTCGATCTCAGGGTGGTTGGTTAATTGTTGAATTTTAATTAACAAACAAAATTTAGATTTTAGGTCCAAACATCATCCCAATTAATTATAGGTTTCTTAAGGTTAGTGGAAAAAAATGATGAAATTGTATTTTTTATATTTTAAGTTAAAAAAAAGGTTAAATGATAACAAAGAATTTAACTATATTTTAAATAAAAAAAATTAAGGGAGAATGCATTAAAAAAATCATAAATATTATGTCATCTAATTACCTATCCACGTTAAATACTTAACCACATCTAATAATTTTTTTTATTAAACTTATATTGCATCTAAATAAAGAATTGCAAAAACATAAGTCCCACAGAAAATTTTAGATCCGCACTTCCGAGCTTTATATTATTTTTAATATTTTTAAGGAGAGGATCCTTTACCGTCTATTTTTTTATCTAAAAATAAAAAAAAATAAGATGATATATTATTTGTCTACTCAGAATACATCCATATTATAATGATCAAAAAATCAAGACATAAATATTTTCACAAAAAACATCCTTTTTTTTAATATATGTTAACAAACAATAAATCTTATAAATAGCCATACAACACCTAAAAACCAATTTATCAACTCATGAAACTCTAAATACAACCTTAAAACATAAAATCAAATCCGGTTTAATATTTCTTCCTCAACTTTGATCTAGTTTTTTTTATATAATATTGAGGTTTAAAACAACTATTATCCAATTAAACCTATAAACACTAATATCGACTATTTTGATGGCTAAAATACATGAAAATAACAACTTTCTTTCTTTACATTACAATCCAGTAAAAAATTCTCTCTTTAAAAAAATTAAAAATTTAAAAATAATAAAAATGAAGTTGAGTATCAAAACTAAATTTAGAAAAACATAAGGAATATAAAAGATCTAATTTTATAAATTGAAGGTTCAAGATGTGTTTTTTACAAAAACTTTAAACACAGCATTCATTTTTTGTGCTTTTTCTAAGTTGGTCCTTTATCTTTTAATTTTATCTCTAGCCAATAAATTTGAAGCAATTGGATGCTAATTTCACAATTAAAAGACACAATCAAAAAAAATAAAGTTAAGAGATCAAATTAAAAAAAATAAAAATAGCACAGCTCTAGTCTATAATGTTTTGTAAGTCTGGAAACAGTATTTATCATTGTTTGAATAAATCCTTATGCTTGAGTTTGTTTTGTAATTGTTATAATAATATAAATAGCGGTGTTTTCCTACCAATTGGTTAATGATTATTAGATGGTTCATGCTAAATTATGAAATTATTTTTTTAATATAAAAAAAATTTACATATTGCTAATATTTTTTCTATTAAAAATTGAATCATATAGAAATTAATTTCATATGACTTAATTTTAATTTTAATCACCTTGGTGAGTCCACATGTAACTAGAATGACCAGTAAATTTATAATTTAAATCAAAATAAATATTTAAGATGAGATTTTTTAATAAAAATTAAAAAAACAATATATTAGATCAATTTTTTGTATATATCAATTTATATATTAAGTTATGAGATTATGATAATTATATTTTAAAAATTAAAATAAAATATAAAAATAAATTCAATATTAAAAAAAACTAAAAAAAAAAAACACTAACTGAATAAAGTAAAAAACCATTTATTTTTTTTAATTTTTATTCTAGTTAATGAGAACAATCTCCTCTGTGAACTGATTTGGATTAGGATCAAAGCAAAGTCCCAAAGGACTTCCTACAGGCAGAGAATGTGGTAAAAAGGCCCCCGTCCCCTCCTCCCTGGAGAGAACATGATTATGTTTACGCTTACAAATGACTAAACCACCATGAACGAACTTTAAAACACCTAAAAGATCCTCTGTAGGAGCCATCTTCTATTAATCACCCTGGAATAAAATCCAAAACCTTCCACCGCCCCTTTCCATTTGCATTAACATAGGAATGAGATTTCACTCCGTTTAAAGGCTGTTCAAATACGGTTAACCAACTTTGAGGTAATGCTTGTTTTGTGTTCATCTCAAAGAGTAAATGGCTCCCTTATGATTTTGGTTTGACTTGGATCGATTAAATTCGATTGACCTAAATGCGAGTCAACTCAGCTCACATATTCAAAGCATCTGAATTGACCAAACTGTGAGTAAATTTAGTCCCCCTAGGTAACAAAGCATTCTGATAATGAGGTTTTGTCAACACAGAGAAAAAAGAAATGAAAAACAAAGACGGTACCTTCCCCGGCATAATCTTAGAACTGGAGTCTGAAAAGCGCAAGTGATCACTGAAGATCATTTTCAATTAGTACACCAATAATATCAATGTTGTTAGTACACAAGTTTGTTTCAAAGAAGCACCAAGCAATTTATTGTTGAATTTGCTTCAAATGCCCCCTTTCCACAAATCTGGGTTCCAATTTCCAAGAAACCCTCAAATCAGATACAACTTACAAATTCAAAATGGATCAAAAGCCCTAGTAATTGAACACTTCTAATTGTTACAAAAATTGAAAATCCTTAAAATCTCACCAAGCTAATTTTATTTTGCAGAAACATATCAAGAGAACTACCTACCTGATAGAAGGAAACGGCAAGTGAAAATAGGAAACAAGAGGAAAGGAATGGCTTCACATTATGCAACAATTTCCCTGGGCCTCGAGCATTTCTGGAGATCTGCAACACAAGGATGTCGGTCAGCTATCAGATTTTTTTTCTTTAAACTTTGAGCCAGATAATTTTCCAGTGAAAAATCAAGGAATCTTGCTTCCTTTTTTTTACCTTAGCGAGACAAGACTAGATCTAAAA
Organism: Populus ilicifolia; assembly: GCA_015708895.1. Lineage (NCBI taxonomy): Eukaryota > Viridiplantae > Streptophyta > Magnoliopsida > Malpighiales > Salicaceae > Populus > Populus ilicifolia. The sequence goes on along the minus strand of SRLM01000797.1, from coordinate 88,242 downwards.
TCCCATTCCAACCCCACCCTTTGGCACTTGATCCAAGGTTCGAAGAGGTTTAAAAGAAGAAAAACAGAGATGGTCATCCAAGAATGCCAAAAATTGCATATGATAGTTAACTTACATTTGGCCGAGATTAGCAAAGTCGATATCAGGAGCAAGCTCTTGGACAATATCATTTGGTGGTTGGCCACATTCTTGCATTTTCTGCATGAGATCAAATATCTTGTTATAGTTACTAGGATCACTGTCGTAGACATCATTAAGATCTTTTATGAGTTCATATTGATGTGAGTAACGCTCGTAGTCTTCTTTGTTCAGACTGGCTTTGTGTTCTTCCAACCACTTTGGATATCTTTCTCCAATTTCTTTCATGGGTTCGTAAAGAATTTCCTTAGATAAAAGCTGTTGCATCATGGTCTCCACAATAGATTCCATGTCCTGGAGAAGAAAATTAAAAGGAAAAAAAAATATATGTTATAACCTACAAAATGAAGCATGCACGCCATCTACAGGAGAGGAAGCATGTTAGCATAAGACAAATGAACAATGTTTAGAGTTTCAAATGCTCTCTGACCCAAATCCACTATTTTCATCATGGGGAAGATAAGGAACAGTAAGAAGACTGATGGGCAGTGGATATCCAGAGAGAGAATATGTAATCATGAAGAAGAGCCACCTAAAGCTTGGGGTGCCAAATTAGTTTCCACTTACATTTTAAACATGTAAAACCAACAGACCTTGCCTAATCTCTTCCTCGGAGTAACATGTCAAACTGATATGACTCCAAGAAGTAAACCTACTTTGGTTTTCAAAAAAAGGCATCTCAAAGTATTCTTAGCAAGTGAAGCAGGCCATTGACGGATGCTCATGCTATTGAGGCATAAAGCTCAATGTTGGTATTGCAGCAAGCATGACACTGAATTCCAGTTCTGCCATGAACCTCTGTGTTTGTCACTTTTCACGAAGGTCAATAATAACATCTATAGGCTATGCCAAAAGAGCATCACCCAACATGCAATGACGAAGCATAGTAACATCAAACTTGCTGCAAGTAAATTACCACAAGCTTTTGACAGAAACATCCTTTAATTCCTTCAGTAGAGCAAGGTTTTCCTATCCGCATACAAAAACAGTTTTACAAGTACCGAATCAAGCAAGGTAGCCCTACCTGAGTGATGATCAACTATTTTCAAATATATGAAACCACAACACAACCAAACTAAACTATTTTAAAATGAAGGGTAGCAGAAAAAATTGGCATCTAAATTTCCTACAAACGCTTTACCATTATGACCGAGTCAGGCAATATAGCTATTGTTAAGCAAGTGATCGAATTTGTAAACCCCGTGGCCCAAAACTCAAGACAGAATGCACTATATCAATCCCCAATTACCAAACAAAATCTCACCAATATTCATAACCACAATTATCGAACCTAAAACTCGAAAGTGAACTAAAAGTTATCCTCCTGATAGGAACGAGGAAATAAGCTATGTCATGTAAATCAACGAAAAAAGCCTTCCTCGGTTCTAACTACCCTAAATCTCAACCATAATTCATAAACCATAGAAATACGCAATTGAAAGGAAACAAAGAGAAAGGGCAAAATGATATACCTGAGAACCAGCAAGCTCCTCAAACTGCTTAACATATAAAAAGAATTGTCAGATTTTTTACAGAGAAAATGAAGACATGGGTTTTAGAGAAAGAGAGAGATTACTGTCAAGGAGTTGTTCTAAGTCGTCGTGTGGGTCCTCCATGATTGAACTACTTATCTCTGCCGCCACCTCTCTGTGCGCTGATACACCAAGCTTTTCTTCTTCTTTTTTAGTCTTTGAGGGAGTTGTGCAGCTTGCGCTTGAGCTTGAGAGAGTGAGAGAGCCACAGCGATTCAATGTCTCTCTTTTGAGATTGTGACAGCACTACTCCTTTGCCGAGGAATATATTTTTTTATTTATTTTTTTTGGCTTTTATCTTTTCCTAATTAATGTTTTCCATTTCAATTTTCTTCTCCCAAAATATCTCCATTCTAAATTTGTGGTAAAAATGAATTTCGGTATTTGTTTTTGATAATTCCTGAAATGGTTACAGGTTAAAATAAACATTCAAACCATCGAAGCATTTGCCATAAGCGAGTTACAGTTTTTCTTCTTCTCTTCATTTAATTATAAGGGTGCTTTTGAATTATGGATCAATAAAAAAATAATATTACAAGAACGATTTGATAAATTTTAAAGTCTTAATAGTTTTTTATTATTTAAATCTAAAAAGTCAATAAATAATCCCTTTAATTACAAGACTAAATAATAAATAGCTATCGATAAGTAAATATTAATTTAATTCAAAACACATTTGGAAAGATTGTAAAATATTTACTTTAAGTGATTTTGATCTTATGTCTTGGCTTGATTAAAAAAAATTAAGGTTTGACTGTGTTCTTACTTTTCTGAATTTTATATGTGCGCTGAAGCCTCAAAATAACAAAATTACCGTACATAATTCATAATTACAATGATAATTTCATCCATAATACTCAAAAATCAAAATATTTCATGAACACAGATTGCTTTAGGCATTTCGTCAAACAAATTCTAAGCATCCATCACACTATCTTGGGAAATCTCTCAAGATTAGGGCTCAACATCGGGGATGGAGACAATTTCAAGCTCCATAACAAACTCAAAGCCTCTGTGGAATTGAATCAACTGATGGATGGGTGATTGTGTCCATGCGGGCACATTACGGGCTGATGAGGGAAATGTTGCTGCTGAAGAAAGAACAAACGAAGCGTCAAAAAATGCGCGGAAATAACAATGGATTTCTGGAAGATGAGGTGAGAGAATCCATGCCCGCCTACACTCATCAAATCTAGAAAGTAATCCAACTCAATATGTTGGAGAAGAATAAATATGAGTTAGTTTTTTTTATTCTTTGAGTAATTTATTTTTAAGTTGTTTATTCTCTCGTGTTTGGGTTTTTACGAAATAATTGTCTTAATACATTTTTATCACGTAGCTTTGTTTTATTTCTTTATCAGTGGTGTGTAAATTATAATATAACGAGGTTTTTCATAAAAATAATCCACGATTATTAAGTACAATTCTAATGTAAGTATTTCTTTATTAACATTTAATATTGGCTAATTTTATGGTATGGAGTTGGCCCAGCGAGGAATACCTTCGAATGCATGTTCCTGTTTAAGATCTCAGGTTTGACTTTTACTTGGTACGCCATCAGATTTAGATAAAGCTCATGAATTAATTATGAATTCTTTGTCGAGAGCCCGTGTACCCTTGGAATCAGCCCGGCCCTGGCCCTGGCCCTGGAGCTAATTCAAAAAAAATAAAATTAATAGTGGCTCATAAATAATTATTTAATCTTTAACTAAACGCGTTTTCTTGCACCATATGAAAATTGAAAGGATATTTTAAGGAACTCTTCGATAAAGATGCTTGTAAGAACAAAAATAACGACATCGATCCATTAACACGGTGAAAATGATGAGTGGCAAAACCTTTTGACATAAGATGTTACAAGGCAACAAAAAGAAATAGAGAGTTCTTTCGCACATGCAACTTAAATTCTTAGCCCATTTTAGCCGAAAGCAGCCCTCAACGTTTTAGGATACCAATAATTCAACTTCTGAAAGCATACATTGGAATACAATTGAACATAAAAGACGTTTTATTTTTCTCTCGTTTTCTTTTTTTGGAAAATGAGTACACTATGTTTCCCCTGGAAAAGACCTCTGAGCCCGAGGGGATTTCTACTAGCTACTTCCAATGGACATTTCCTCTTCCCAACAAATGAACAAATGAACTAACTGTACAATGGTGTGCCAACGCGGGGTTTCTTTGATTTATGGTTAAAAAACCAGCTCCTCAAACCTCTGATGGTGGCAACTCCTGTGACATTCATACAAAATCTACGCTTAAGATTTCAGTAATACATTCGCCATCTGCATTCGAACATACATTTAGAGGAGGGGGGAAGGATTGTGGAAATTTTGATAGAAAACATGTTTTGCTTCTCCATGACCCGATTCTGATGCAGCACCACTGAGCATCTTCCAGGATGTGCTGGATGGAGCCCGTCCAAGTATTGCATCGACCACAAGGAGCAAAACTTGGTATGTACATCTCCATTGCTCAAATTAAAGTTCCACCTCATGAAGTTCATCTCCAAAACTGCTACTACTTGGCATTCGTGTCATGGATTGGTTGCTAGGCATAAATGCTGAAGGGATCATGCCCAAAGCCTCCCCTGGAGATTTGGATTCCATTGCCTTAGGAGGACTAAATGAATCGCTGAAGCTCCCACTCCATGATGCTGTTCGTCGTGAGTTGGATGAAACCAAGTCTTTCCCATTTATCATACCCCCCTTTCTCGTAATGTTATCCATGCTTGGAAATCTTTGCATAGCCATTGCTGATGAAGATGTGGAAGGCTGTGGATAATCATTCTCCTTCATATTGAATGTAGAAGGTTTTACAGTGGGTGCATTGTCTTCTTGTATGTTTTCTGTTATAGCTTCCATAGAACATTCTAGTGATGGTGCGGGTGCCGGTACCTGTGCGGGCATGGGTGCGGGAACAAAAAACTTTGCATTTGAAGCAACAGCAGGTTTGACAGATGGAACAGACGGGGACTGGAACAGATTTGCAGGTTTTCCACCACCTTGGTTAAAGGTGTCAACGTACCTATCAAACACCCATGATTGATATTAGTTTGTATTAATTAAACCACTTAAAAAAAAATGGAACAAAAGTACTTAACCTGGACAAGTAAATCTCTCCAAAGCTTACTATATCAATTTAGCCACCCATTTCAATTGGATGACAAGATTAGGATTTAGGAACTCAATGTACATTGGAGTTCCAACTGGATAACAAGAATTAGCCATATTGCTGGGCATTCCACAACAATATGATAGAACCTTCGTGTGTGTTTTCCCTAATCCACTCTTCCCCATACCACATATTCTTGGTAAAATAAAACAAAACTTTACCTTCACTTTATCTATTCATCAAAAATTCTATTGACAAGCATCCCAACTTTCACGATATTCATTATTTAGAGAAGAAAAACAGAAGGATTCAAAATTACCTTGCCCTGACACCCATGCGCCCACGAGCCGAGAATTGATTTGAACTGGCTGGAATAGGCGGAATCCCTGAAGGATGGTCTGTTGAAGTGGGACTCTTAAATGTCAAGTTCCCATCAGTCGGAGACACTTCATTCTTCAAAGCAGATTTCAAGCTGTAGTCAGAGCCTCCATTCTGGAAGCCTAGAGTTGTTGGAGGGGGTGCCAAGGCTGCTGCTTCAGCTGTGGGTTCAACACCTTCCTCCACCCATCTCTTGAGCTTTTCATCATAATAAAATTTGTTCTTTTCACCCAATTTAGCCTTCAGTCACAATAAAAATGATGGTTAACAAGAGTATCAGGAGATTGTCCATAGTTTCTCTCTGAAAAAGTCTAACAGAAATCACATATGAAAATCAATCTACCTGTTTATCCGAGCGAGGCCTTAAGACTAGCCCTACAGTTTTCTGCAAAAGCTGTGATCCAAAACCAAAACGACCAAACCGAGATGACCCCACTGAACCTGATGCCTTGCTTTGTGTGCTGGAAGGAGTTCCTTGTGTGGATGAATCAGCCTGATCCTACCACAAGCCAGTAAGAAGACATGATATAACTAACATGCACATCAAGCAATTTAAGTCGTTTTTCAACTTGCAAAAGATAACACACCTGTCTTGGACTTCTACCAAAGTCTGGCTCTGAAACACTTCTATTATGCATTGTCATTTTATTGCCATCAGCTGCCCATTCACTTATGGGCTCTGTTGAAGCAGAAGATATTAGTGATGACATGGTCATTGTTGACTGACTACCTGATACTCTGGGAGCCACCAGCTGGTGATGGCTATCTGGCACACTTCCTTGTGATGCTGATGGTGCAGGTGGTGGCAGGCCCCCAACAACACGATGTGCAGTACTGTCAAAAAAGTTGAGCAACTTGCCAACTATCTTTCCTGGAGCCAAATTTGTGGTGAATCCACCCTGAAAAATAGAATATTTGACCGTGGTCAGAATACAGAAAAGCAAAACAATAAAGAAAGTAGAGTTCATGATGAATTATTACCTGCTGATGGGCTCTAATCCTTTCCTCAAGGGATAATACTAAAAGCTTCCATGTTTCTACTTCAGGAGCTCGACCAGTTTTTAGGGATTTTAAAACAGCCTGACAATACCTATATAAATTCACCAGATTCAGGCAACGCAAGGACAAATTATATAAAGCACCTACTTCAAAATTGTCATCCCCTTACTTAAGTGAATCAGAGACTTTGCCCACTTCAGCCAGCATGTATGCATAGATGAGCTTATATGGCTGAAATGGTAGCAGGATAAACTGGGAGTTACCAAGCACCTTTGAGTATTCATACAACTCAGTTCTCTGTCAATACATCCCATTAAATTAATAAAGTCAGATTCCTTTGAAGGAGAAATCATATGAGAGAGAAAGGTTGAGTTTGAAACCACAAGAAACATTGCAAAATGTCGCCCTTCTCGATTTTGCTCATAAAGATTGGATTCTGATCAGTGATTGTATAATTAACCAAAACCTATCTATCCAGCCAAGAAGTGCAGAACAAGTTGTTCATTTGCATTGGAAGCAACCATCCCATAATAAGCTATCATAAATAAATCATAAGTAATCACGTGCAAGGGTTGAACAAAATAACAGAGCACCTGAATAGCCTCTGGATTAGCATATGTTCGGGGATGCTTCCAGTGATCTGCTCCAATTAGGCATAGCCTTGCAGTGTCTGAATATGACTCAAAGTTTGCTTCCGCTATTAAATAGCAGATGTGTGCAGCAGTAATCTGAGTAATCACTCTCGTGTCAGGTTCAGGATACAGGATTTTCAATAGAAGGCGCCAAACAAAGGACCAAAGAAAATAGATACCTCACTTCTATCCTTCCATAGGCAATCTCCAAGATGCATGAGCACGAGCTCATCATCTTTTGTTCTGTTTGCAGTTATTACAGCCAAATTCTCTTCCCAGTCATCAAGCATTCTGTTTGCACCAAACTGCAATTGATAGCAAAGCATATATAAAATTATACACCAATAAAAACTGGTTAGAAATTTCAGCTTTTGATAGGAAATAAAAAAGGAAGAGCTAGTTGTGGCAAAGGTAAATTACAAGCAATTTTTTTACAAATTGAAAAGATGGCAGTGACATGACAGCTACATCAAAGCCTATATAAGCATTCAGTATCCTTGTGAACAGGACTGAGGGGAAAGTTTAGTTATTCTATATCTTGAGAGCTAACAATAAACCCATTATGTGGAAACAACACAGTTGATATAGCTGGTCGGTAGTGTTATCAACAAAATCCAAAACACAATTCTCTTCTCTTTGGCTTCATTCTCAAAGGTTCTCCATCACTACAAAATATCCTCTCAAGTTTTTGATTGCAAAATATGTGATTTAACTGAAAGAATCCACAACATAGCACACGTATTCAGCCCTTAATATAGTAGGACAATTCATGCATCACTATCTCACCTGGACAGGTTGTTGAGGGATACTCAAATCACCAGGAAAGCCACCATGTACATTAGAATCTGTGGAAAATACCTCAGCTGGTTGCCCTGCTATTAGCAAGCATAATGTTCGCAAAGGAGAACCAGCTACCAGCTGGCGAAGTGCCATTAGCTTAACAGTATCAACATAGTACTGTATCAACCCAGCCCCAAAAACATGCAAACAGAGAGAGAGAAGCGAGTGAATATCTGAAAATCTTCCTCGAACGCGAAATTATCTGAATAAAATCACAGGCATCAGAGTAACATAGATGAAAAACCTGATCACCAAGCTGTGACGCAAGAACAAGTGCTGGTCCCCACAACTGGCCTTCTTGTGCACATTGTAAAGCCTCTTTTTTTCTACCAGAAACCAGAAGATGTTGTACCTCAGAAGCAGTTGCCTAGTAAATACATCAGAATCTTTACAAGACAGATAACATGTCAATACAATAGTGAGAAATAGCAAAGTAGTATATGACATACCCTAATTTGTCCTTCAGAGGGCATATTCTGCAAGCACTGGTCAAGGGCACCATACTCACTGAAGTGTGTGCTATTCTTCTTGGCAGATGCAAAGAGTTTTGCAACTGCTGATTCTGGAGCATCACTCTCCTACAAAAATACAAATGATATTCAAACTGCCAGGTTAGTCATTTCTATATGTGGATATTCAGATATGATTGCACGGCAATAATATTAAGGACCCATTTTATCATATAAATAACAGTGTAAGGAGATGATGTGAAACTCAATGATGTAACATCAAATATCAAGATAGCAAATATTAGGAACTAAATCAGGAGAAGGAAAATAAACCCACAACAAACTCATTGCATCATTAATTGGATTATAGTGACACTAAATGCAGGTTGCTTAAATGCTTCCGGTAGCCCATGTGCTTTTGTATGTGGGCCAGACCACCTACTCTTTTCTAGATTAGAAATTAGATACCCCATGCAGCATGCCCTTTCACTTATGTCCGGCCAAGTCTCTCTGAAATAAGCAAGGTAAATTAACTCCCAATGGGCTTAAAACAGTCTTCCATTTTGAGACATTTCAAACATCTTTTAGAGAAACATCACAAAAGAGCATGAAAAGCAGGGAATCCAAGAGGAGATAATTTTATTCTTGTTTTTGGTTGGAGAGAGGGAGAGGCATTTCATAGCCTTATGTTTCCAAAGACTAACCTATCAAAATAAAGATACATTGCAAAAGTGTTTTTTTCTAACTAACTCGTCACAGAACCAACAACAAATGCATACAAGTACTTGCTTTGTTAAAGGAATCAAATTAGCTTTTACAAATCCAAATGGGTGACATAGAGCATAAATCTGCAAGGTTCAAATTAAAAGAAAAGCAACACGCGCATGCTCCCGCACACAAACATTGAAAAGGAAATTTGTAATTTACCTTCAATAAATTGTCAGTTCCAAATGGAAATCGAAGTCACACACACACAAACATTGAAAAAGAAATTTGTAATTTACCTTCAGTAAATTGTCAGTTCCAAATGGAGATCGAAGTTTTCCATAATGCTGACAAGCTATTTTCAGTAAAGCAAGAAGCAACCTCAATACTTTGCCTTTTCTATGATTTACACCAAGTGATTCACAGTGTGCAACTCTCTCATCAATCCACTTATTCAATTCTTTATTTCCGACATTTCCGCCCACCAAAGGACCTGGAAAGGACTGTTGGCAGAGAGCATGAAAATAACTGCAAGTGCCCCCTCCAACACTTGAAGCATTATCACTACTTCCTAAAATAGTCTCCATCAAATTCATAACTGAGATTGAGCTTCCTACATGATCCTTCACATGAAAAAAGTATACATTTTTAGCCCATGAATAATACCAGCATTCAAGAAAAAAAAAATTGATAGTTTCTTTTAATTTATGAGAACTGACACAAAATCCCAACCACTTTTTAATTCTCGTTCCCACCAAGACTTCTGGCTACCAAATTATCAGTTAAGAGAAACACCCATAATGTGATGCAAAAAAATGAGAAAACAAACTATGAAAGAGAGCGTTTCAGAGCCTCACCTGGCCGCTGAAGGATGTTTTCCTAGGAGAACTGCTATCTTTCATCACTATGAGCTTCCCACCAAATCCAAAAGTAACCAGTGCATGTGGGGGACGCCCAGCAGATGATCTCCCAGTGCTGGGAGCATAAGAAAACTGCTGGTTGCTCTGAAATGATTGATGGGGAACACTTGCTTGTTTATGACTGCTAAAGTAATCATTTGAAAAGATCGCTTGTTCATTCTGTTTTACAGTTTCCTGATTACTCTTCTGACTGAAGTTCCCACCATGTACAAAACTATGTGACCCAACAAATCCGTTAGCCTCAGCATAACCTTGACTTGCTTTGTCATATGATGGAACTGTCCCCGAATAATTAAAAGCATTATGCTGATCAACATGGTTGTTCATGGACACATTTGAACCATATAAATTCTCTAATTGCTGGTTTCCACCAAAATTCGAAATATTATCTGTCTTGGCAGCAGTTTGAGGTTGCCACATATTCAAACCCTGTTGATTGTAGCTACCATAAGACTCACCCCCGCTGCCATGTAGGCCTTGGCCATTATAGCCCTGATAGCCATACTTGTCAGCTTGTCCGTACTCAGCATTCATGCTACTACTATTTGGGGAATAAGGATTGCTAAATGCGAATCCATTTTGATTCTGCTGATCATTAGTTTGAACAGTTGTTGATTGTGCAGATGGTGTGTAACTGTCCAATGAGCGCCATTCTCCCACCATTGTATCATAATACCAACCAGGATATTGTGGGTCAAAGACCATATGTTCAGGGTAACCATTATTATTCCCTTGGGAAACCTGATTCCAGCTAGAGACACTCTCGGTTGTACTAGTATCAGCCACAGTTCCCACCAAAGACTGTGAAGTCTGCTGCAAATAATTAACCTCTGTTTTCCCATCAGAGATTGAGGCCGAAGCAGCCACACATTCAACCCCCAAAGCACCATTGGCGCTCCCTTGCATGCTTGCTGTAGCATCAAAAGCATCCACTTGATACCACTGCCCAGTGTTTGCATCTTGCTTCCATCCAGGATACATGTTTTCCCAATACTGACTGCTACTCAAGTCCAGTCCATTCACACTCTCCATCACCGATCCTCCATAAACTTGTGAACCATCTTGATATTGCTCATAACTGACTGAATTATCCAAACCTCCACCACCCCTATTCTCTACATTACTAGCCTTTTGAACTATATTTGCAGGAAAATCTTCTGAACTGCCTCCAAAATCATTAAAAAAATCAGAGGACGAACCAAACCCATGATTCCCATTTTCCGCAGAATCTGCGTAAAACGAACCCCACCCCACTTCCTTAACCCCTGACTTCAATGATCCACTGCTTTGACAAACAGTAGTCTCAGGCACAACCTCCGATCCAATCCCATCGTTATTTGACTCAATCACCCCATCAGACAAGCCCAACGAATTCACTGGCTCCAACGCATTACTCTCCTCCGCCTTCAAACCATCCAATCCATCACCATCATTTTCAACCTTCCCCTCGAATCCACCTTTTGTATCCTCAATACTGAGATTGGCAAAGGCTTTCGCCTCATCAGAATCACTTCCCTCTGTGAACTTAGGGCCTGAATCCAAATTAGGGGGCCCAAAATCATCATCAACTAACTTATCAAAGAAATCCTCATCCGTCTGATCCTCCATCACGTTAAATGGAGGATTCGTAGCCATCTAAAATACCACTGATTTAACCCTAACGATCTACAAAAATTCTCAAGACCAATTTAGCCCTCCAATTTTCCCTATTTCACACCTAAAGTTCGAGCTGTAATTTAATCAAAACACCGAGATCCAAAAACTAAAAAGATCTAAAAGGTCAAAATCAGAGAGAGATCTCTGTAATTAGAGAAGTATAACTTAAGATCAAAACATAAAATACAATACAAAAAATATTAGGAATCTGGGGATTGAATCCAACGCATTGGAAATAAAAGGAAGGAGAAGGAGATGTTCTAACTTACAGATCGGATCCGGGATTTGATGAGTGAATCTAGAGCGAGAGAGAAAGGATTGGAGCGAGAGAGGGAGAGAGAGGGAGGGAGAACGTTCGACTTGGCACCACCTACCCAACAAGAGTAGCTTCCGTTTTTCCTTTCTTTCTTTTTTCTAATTAATTTCTTGTTTTATTTATTTCCAGGAAAAGAAAATTGTCATTGCAGGTGGGGCTGTGCATGCTTGTTAAGACTTGATTACGTTCCCGTCCGATATTGCATATTATTTGGCATCAACAAATATTTAGGAGTTTCCTTTATCGTTTAAGATTTTAATTTATATTTTTAAATATCCGAAATAAATATTTTTATATAATTTTTAATAATATTTCTTTTTGTTTAAGATGTTTGAAAGTAAAAAAAAAAA
>SRLM01000797.1:59233-74064 GCA_015708895.1 Populus ilicifolia | reverse complement strand
TAAAAAAATTAATTATATATATATATATAAAGATCAAAATCAACTTGTAAAGTCTATGGCTTGATTTATGATGCTAAGACGATACCAGTGAAAAAATCAACCTAATTTAACCTACATTACCTATCAAATCTGCAACTTAGTTATAAGACGAAGAAAACTGCATGAAAAAATATAAAAATAAATTATAAAATTCAATTCATAGTCGATCTTACCAGACCTTGAAATTTATTTTAAAACCCCAATTAAAAAATTAAGCACTTATTTTAAAACCCCAATTAAAAAAATTGAGCACTATTTTTGGGTCACGAGGTTAGAATAGCCTCATAAAAATTAAAATAAAATAAATTATAAAAAATTAATTTTCAATCAAACACAGTGTTAAATAATAAAATAAAAAGAAAAAAAATCAACTAGATTAACTTTTTAGACCTGCAATTTAAAGTCATGACACGGGACAGTCTAGTAAAAGAAATCATTGTTAAAAGACACGAGATCTAAATAATTTAAAAAAAAAATAAAAAAATAACATGATTTAACTGGAGTTAAGATATCAAGATTCGTGATTCTAATTTCGAGATCAAGGTATCCTAATAGATAATAAATCAAAATAAATTATGAAGTTTAATTTTCAACAATCCTATATTTAATAATAAAATTAAAAAAATATTTAAAAAAATAAAAAAACTCAAGTCAAGTCGGATTAATTTATTAAGCATCATTACCAGGTCATAAAACTGAAATAACCTAGTAGAAATGTAATAAAATAAATCATGAGTCTAATTTTTAATTAACTCAATACTAAAAAATAAAATTAAATAATTTTTTTAATAAACTGAGTTAATTCATTAAATTTACAATTTATATCATTATAATACGTTAACTTTATAATAGATAAATTTAATATTAAAAGATAGAAGTATATATTGACCGGATAAATTTTTTTTAAAAAAAAAAAAAACAAAAACAAATGTTTTTTTTCTCCGTGGGTTAACTGTTTCAGTGGGAAAGTACTGTCAATTACCAGAGTACTTCCCCTACGTATGTTAGTTAATAGTTAAAATGTCAACGTTAACAACACGGTTTGCTGGTTAGAATAACAGTTATTTATGATGGAGGAAAACCTGCTTTTCTTCTCCATAGTTGTTTGATAGAAGTTTTTATTTTTTAAAGTAATTTTTAAATTTTATTTTATTTTAAAAAATATTAAATTGATCATTTTTAAATATATTTTTATAATTTAAATTTTCTGATATTAAAAATAAAAAAATTATAAAAGCTATTATTTTAATATGTTTTGAAGTAAAAAGTAATCCGCACCCCATTACGAAGCGCATGAACAAAATAAAAGGCAGACAAGTTATAGAAAAAACGAGACTCTGTGTCTTCCACGATCACAACTCACAAATATTACAAGGGAGTTCCCATGCAACCATGTTCCTATTGAAGTTTAGGCAGAAGTAACTTTGAGTGTTGTTTTTAGCTGGTGAGTTCTATATTTGTATTTTAAGATTACTGGTTTGAATTCTGTAATTTTTAAAATCATTAAAGATTTATATAATTATTAATTTTAAAGCTTATAGAATTAATTAAGATATATACATACTAATTATATACTCACATTAATTAAAAATAAAAAAAGTTTAGAGAGGAGATGGATTGAATTTTTGCAATAGAAATACACACTTTATATCGCCAGGCAAGTGGTTAGATTGCTGTAAAAATTTGTCTTCTTAAAATATAAATTTTAAGATAATATTTAGAATAATTTATTTTTTAAATTCCATTGGGATTTATCAGGATAATATATATTAGTGAAGTGTTTTTACGATTTTTATGTAAAAATAATAATTTTAATTGAAAGATAAAATATCTGAGAATATTTCTAATATTTTGAAATTTAATTAAAAGAAAAAAAATAAAAATAAAAATAGCATAAGAGATCATCGCAACGCTGAAGAGATCCCAGGACCTTCATCTTTGGTTTCGGCTGCTGAAGTGGGCCTCCTGTTTGGTAATTGTGTACGTATCTCTCTTATTTGTAAGCAATCCAGCGTCACTCTCTCAACCTAGGAAGCACAAATATAAAATATAGGATATGAATAGGTTTAATGGCAGCTCTACCCCTTAAAAAAATATAGAGCTATGGCATCTTGAGGCCTGCATTACGGTCATTTCTCGTCCTAAACTGTCATATTATAGGCAAATATCATCATTTTTATCACTTGACTATTGTCATTTACCAAAAACTCTTTTAAGAAATTCAATTTTTGATAGTTAGAACTGATTTTTTAATTCCAATAAAAATTCAATCCAGTTTCGTAAATAATTTAAAAATAAATAAATTCATAGATTATTTTTTAATTTTCTAAAAAATAAAAACTGAATAAATCATGAAAAATATAAAATAATTTCCCAATTTTTTGGATGAGTTTCCATGTGTAAAATTAGTGTGGTTCTCGAAATGTTTATACATGTTTCTCAAAATTAACATATTTTATGCTTTAGTTTAGTTAGATGTTACGCATTCGACCTTTCAAATATCTTGAGAATCGTATTGAACCAGAGCAAATAAATGTATATTATTCTTCAGGGCCTTCAAACAAATTTGGGATCATTCCAAATTATCTTCAATTTTCTATAATTTTATAAATATTTAATTTAATAAAAATTAAAACCATTTTGAATTTTAGCACCGCATGTAAAAAAATTTAATTGAAAATATCAAAAAATAAATTTTAAAGAGGTCTTCGATTAATAATAACATCCAAATTAAACAAAAGGATAATATTTGTCTAAGTCATGATAATATCGAAAGGGTAATTAAACCGTCATGAATGGACATGGATACTCCAATATAATTATAAATTTATATATTTTTTGGATACGAAGCGTTCCGGACAGGCTAATTTTATATACTATACCAAAGTCTTACTTTTGCAAGATATAAAAAATAACACCAAAATAAAATATAAGCATTAATGATATAATTTTTTTCTCTTTGAAAACCAAGGCTACCTATCTAAGAAAACCCAACGACAGGCCCAAAAAGGAGTAGCCGTTCAAGTCTAACAAAGGCAGCCCCTATTGTATATGAACTTGCTTCACCGTTCATTTGGAATCAAACTGGACCGTTTCTTAACTGTGCGGTGATGGTTCTAACCTTGTAATTGAGAGTTTGGTATACTTTGGTCAAAGTATATTAAAATAATATTTTATTTATTTTTAAAAATTTATTTTTAATATCAGTCATCCAATCAAAACCTTAAACTGCTCCTTTTGAGAACCCATAGTAACCAGAAATAGTGATAGGCCCAAAACAGGAGCGCAGGCCATGGAGCCTTGGTAAGAAGGCAACTAGTATAAATTTATATTGTTTTTTTTAGTGATTTAATTTTTTTAAAAAAAATTAATGTTTTTTTTAAAATTAATTCTTTTATAGTGTTTTAAAATTATTTTAATATTAAAAATAAAATTAAAAAAATAACATCTACTGTAGTCTGAATGACGCACTCCCTTGCAACGCGCGAGTCTTGCCGCGCCAGTAGGACACGAGAGCCACATTCCCGCCACCACAAATACGGAAAACGCTGCCGCTTTCGACAAAATTCTCATACGTCCCCTCTTCCAAGAGCCACGAGAGCTTCAGGCGGTTGTCCTCTGAGCGGTGTGTGATAACGGATGAAATTTTTTACATGACTCTTTCCTTGTAACATTGCATTTATCTTGAAAGAGCTGTGTTATATATATATATATATAGTTTCTTGGTTTTTTAAGTTTTAATTTAGAAATCAAAGATATACATGGGTGTCGAGCCTTTAAAATCATTAAAAAAGAAGATTTAATCTCTATTAGTAATAATTAAACGTATAAAAAGGTATAATAATACTTTACCCAGCAGTTGGAAAAAACCTCTAAAGCCATCCTTGATCAGATTTTACCCACAAGTTTGCTATAATTAATGAATTCAATTTGATTGGACTAACATTAATTTTTTTCAAAAAGTAAAAGAAAATTGAGGAATGCAAAAAACTTGATTTTTTTAAAATATAATTGCAAACCTCTATAGTTTTATCTGAATTTTATTTTTTATATATACTTTTATAAATTACAATTTAAATTCTAGGTTAAACAAAAAATTCAAACAAAATGCATTATCAAGAATGCAAACTGTTGTTGAACATGTAGACTATATAATAAAAAGTTTAATTTATGAAAATATAGAAAGAAAGTGAAATTATGAGAATTCTTGTAATTATCTCAGAAAAATAAAAAATATCAAACAATAATAGGCCATTATTTTTTTAATTTAAAATTTTAAAAATATTTAAGTAAAGAGTTTGAGATGGTCAAACAAGATTTTTATCTGCTAAAGTAAAATTCTTAAAAAAAATTCTGAAGTGCTCAACCATTATATATATATATATATAAAACACAACATGAAAAAAATTAGGAATAATTTTTTATTTTTAAAAATTAAAATAACTTCAAAGAAATGCGTAGCCATTAGAGTTTTTGTTTCTTAAATATCTCAGAAAATTTTCATTGAATATATATTTCTTAAACATGTTTGAAAAGTAGTAATCAATTTATAATTTAACAAAATTTAATTGAAAAAAATTGTAAACACAAGATAAAACTTGACTAAATAATTTTAGAAGAATTAACCTGTAAAATTGATAGAAACACACCAAGGATTTTTGGGAACTTCAACGTGGCACCGAATCGCGGAAGTCGTAAAGATAGCACAGTGTTCCCCACGACAATCATTTATCAAGTTCAGAGCATCTTTGGAGGTGGAATCTCAACGTATTCTCCACTCATTGTAGTGCCGTTTACTGTTTGTCCGAATTATTATCATTTATTGTAAATTAATTTTTTAAAAAAATAAAAAAATATTTTAATACATTTTAAAACACAGCCCTACTACATCTTCAGAAATTTCCTTGCTCGAAATGGCTGTGCATGAACTCATCATCATTAACAAATTGACCACGCCTGCTCTGTTCCCTTGCTGTAGAAGTGGTTTCTCAGCCACAGAAAGACCGTCGACAACCTCATGATAAAAAAAAACCCATGAATGGTTGGTCAATGGCAAAATCATCCATTTCTCTCTTCATATTTAACCATTAACTGTTCTGTGCTAAACACACAAAAACTAATGGGAGAGTAATTATTACTGTTTCCCATGCTTGCCCGTAGACTGAAAACACAAGATCTATTCCCCCAACGACATGTTTTATTCACTTTTATAGATCGTGAAGATGGTAGAGTAGCTGATTATGCATCTTCCAGTCAAAATATGTAGCTCACTTCCGATCATATGTTGATCCTCAGATGTCAATGATAATTTATTTGAGAGTTTTTGATAACGTTTGGAATTGTCGGAATTGTTGATTTTTAATGTATTTTTTGTTTAAAAATATATTAAAATAATATTTTTTATTTTTTTAAAAATTTATTTTTACCGAAAACATGTCAAAACAATCTATATTAATAATAGAATTAATTTAAAACTTTCAAAAACAGTTTTTGAACGCTATCCGGTAGGACCCTATTTATGTTAGGCATGTCTAGGAGGTGAGTGAAAGTGAGCACTGTGCATGCCACAGCCTGTCCGTAGAATACCATGGAAGGGGACCAGTGGTCGATGGATAAAAAAATTATGCTAATCGGGGGGCTATATTATTTGGAATATCCTAAAGTGGTTGTTAACGAGTTAACAAGAGTCAGCCACCTGTCGAACTCGCTCCAAAATCCAAATGAGTAAGGTTTATAGTTCGGTCCTTTACCTCGATTAGCTGTCAATTCGGTTAAATAATGTCATTGATATTTCCAGCAGCAACGAGTGCTGTGCTAGCATTGTCTAATTGAGAGTTTTGGTCAGTAATAATGGTTTTTTTAGAAGTATTTTTTATTTTAAAATATATTTAAATAATTTTTTATTTTTTAAAATTTATTTTTGATATTAACACTTTAAAATAATAATAATAATAAAATAATTAACTTAAAGAAAAAAAATCAATTTAGAAAAAAACTCTGGTTGCAACGTTATCCACCTCGATATAGTTATATACGTTAAACTCGCTACAGGGTCATTTTCGCTAAATGCAGCAGGAAGCATTTATAGTTTGGGAATCTCCTACTGCAGGCTTGCAGGCAGCAGCTCCTACAAGCTGACGGCATAGCGTTTCTTGTGCTCGAGTGATATAATTCTGCAGTATCGAAGTGGGATGTATCGATTACTTCGTGGATGCGTAAGGTTCTAAATTGATAAAATATGGATATGTTAATTTATTAATTGTTACGTCAATATTCTGTCAACGTTATTGTAAACAAATTAACATTGACTTTTGCCACTGCCACTTCAGTAGATCTGCCATTGATGCTACAGTATGCCTGCCGCCTGCATCCTTGATCATCGCCACTATACGGGCACAAACACCAGAGACCCCCCTTCGTCTTCCTTTCCCAAGAATCCTTCGTCTATTTTGACAAGCTCTCCTCATATTCCCAATAAAACTAGAAATCCTTTCCGTGTGAGTGTTTTTCGTTTCCTTTTTCGTGCACCAACTAACATTACACGCGTAGGACCTTGCTAAGACTGCAATCTAAGAGGTCAATTGCCTTGTTTTATGCCCACGCTCAGAGTAATTCGATCAGTTTTAGGTAATTTTGGCTTCCCACCGTCAATCAAATTCCAGAATTGTTCTATCATTGCATGAAGCGAAGCGGGCATGTGAGAGAGGATTCCTTTCTCTTGTAGTCAATCCAGCTGTGAAAAAAAGAGCTAGCGGGCCTTCAGCACCAATTGTCCACACACAGCAATGGCATGCCCGATCGACATGATTTGTTCTCATATACAACCTCGTTAAGAAGCCTTCTTTGGCATGTTTTTAGTAAAACCCCGACGGGGTAGACGTAACAAAATGATCTTTCTTTTGAGAAATTTTAACTCTCAATTAAATAATTTTTTTAATATATTAAAGCGTACATTAATTTGAAAATATCTTTGATGCGGGGAGAGGTTGACCTGAAAGTCCGCCGCCTCGTCTTCTTCGTACCCAGTTCAGGTCTTTCATCTCTAGCTCCTCCCAGTTTACATGATGCGCGGCACAACTCACGCTGACCAAATCTGTATCGCCAATTTCCTTTTATACCCTTAGTTGTAGGGCACCTCATTTTTCAAAAAAAAACTACCCCTTTCTTCTTCTTTTTTAACGGCCGGGGTATTCTGGCGCCACACCCACTCTATTATATTATTCCCGTTTGCTTTGTTTTTTTAATTAATTAAACTAAGTGGCACTGGAAGATTATTTGAAGAATGAATCACTCAATGAGAACGATGTCAAGCCCTTTCTTCCACTCCTTTGAAATAACGGGTCAAGGAAAAATTGCCTTCCCTTTTCCTATCTATAAACTAAAAATACTGCAACAAAAAATGTCGTGGAAGAAGGCTCAAAAGCATGCACCATGGATGACGCTAATGAATCTATTGTGTTTTTGGTTGCTTATTTTTTTTAAAAAAGAATTGCCCTTTTTATTTTCGATGATTTGATACTAGACTTTACAGTTCGACTCTATTCTTTTCACATTGGGTTCCTGCGATGTCGAAAAAACAATGGTACTTCGGTTGGGAAAAAATAATATCAATTTTATTTATTTAAAGATTGAAGCTTTAGCGAAGAATTTCATACTTGTCAATTTAGAGACCCATTTTAATAGGAAAAAAAAGGGGTAGAATTGGGAAAAGTTGCTAGTTCATGTTGTGTGTTGGAGAGGTCGCCGCACATGAGGTTAGCGCGTATCAATCTTCGATGTCCAGTGGCTTGTTTTCTTAGTGTCATCCCGCTTGCCTCGCCGTGTTCAGCTTCTATATGCGGCGAGTTTGGCTCGGCAAACCATTCTTCTTTTTTTTTCTTTGTTTTTCTCTCTCGACGCCTTAATTTCCATGCTTAACACTCTTCAAGATACCAATGTGGGTTGCCTAATCGTTTTTAGTATCACATCTTGTTTTTATTTTATTTTTTATTATTATCACCTTTTAATATTTAATTTACTGAGAATTGAATTTTGTAATCCTTCTTATTTGCATTTTATAAAATAATTCTGGTTTTATACCTCGAGTTACAGGTTTTTCATGTTAATCTAGGTTTGTTTGAATATTTTTTTAATCTTTTTTTAAATAATTATTTTTTTATTTCATCATCCAACTTCCAGTTTATTAAAAATTAAATTTTATTATTTTTTTTAGATAATTTTAGTTTCATAACTTAGATCGCAAGTTTGAAAAGTTCTCTCAAGTTAACTTTGATGGTTTATTGGGCCATTTTCTTTAGTTTTTTTAATATTTTATTATTAAACATTGTATTAATTGTAAATTAATATTTGTTATTCTTTTTATTTTTTTATGAGATTATCTTAGTTTTATAATTTAGATCCGAGGTTTGACAAGTTAACCCTATTGCCTCAAGTCTTTTCTTGTCTTTTTTAATATAGATTTTTTTATATTTATAGTTTTATCCTTCAATATTTGGTTGGTTGATAATTAGGTTTTATAATTTCTTTCAATTTGCTCTTCATGGGGTTATTTTATTCTCGTGACTTGTGTTATGAGTTTGAAAGATTTACATGAGTTAACTCAAGTTCTTTTTTTTCTTTCTATTTTATAAAAATAAAATCTTTTCTTATTCTTTGTTATTCTTTAATATTTTATTGATTGAGAATTAAATTTTATATATTTTTTATTTAATTTTTATAAGACTATTCAATTCTTATGACCCATCTCACAAATTTATTTGATTTACCTAGGTTGATTCAAGCTGTTTTTTTATATATAATTTTTTTAAATTTATTATCTAATATTGAGTTATTTAAAAATTAAAGTTTATATTTTTTTAATTTATTTTTTATAAATTTATCATAACATTATGATCCTTGTCATATATTTTGTAAGTTAATTAAAATTGATTTAGTCAATTCAATATTTTATTCTTTAATATTTTTTTCTTTAAAAAAAAGCTATTTAGCATGTTGCTATCTCGGTATTTAAAAAATACATTATTTAATATGATTAGATTTATAATTTATAATTTATAATTTTTTTCTAGAAAACACATTATTAGTGCATTTTTTTATGTTTAAAGAAAAAAAATGATCCAATCAATGAAGCAGCGCTGGCCATGCCATGGATCTGATCTTCATCTGTGCTGCAAGTTATGTGACAAATTATTTTTTCATATAACAAACAAAATATTTGTTAGTTTCATATACGGCGACGCATGTTTTAAGAGGGAAACGGCGAAGATGATGGTTTTGTGCTTCAAAAAGTAACAATTTCTCATATGGCTCTAATCATTGGAGAGATTAGAAGCACGCCCTGTTTTCGGCATTTATAATATTTTGATAAAGATTTATATGTCCTCCTACTTTACCACAGGCATGGTAAAGGTGATGCAATTATATAAAAGAACACTCTAAAATCAAAATTGCAAGAACTTGGAATAAATGTGGGGTCGTCCTGCTTAAAAGTGCAAGCATCTCTGAGGGAAAGAACCATGTTTGATAAAGATGAGAAAAACTTGTCCAAGAGCATGAACAGATGACATTTGCCACTTGTTTTGCTTGGACTGCTAGTGCTATGTAGCCTACAGGCATTGAAAGTGTGTACAAGGTACAAGATTATTTCAAGAATTCTGCAATAACCATAGCTTTTACACCAGAAGATGCATAGACATATCAGGAAATATGCAATGATCCTCTAAACTAATTACGCATGCCGGCATTAAACAGTCTTATAAGATATAGAACTAGAGAAAGGGACGCCACTTTCCTGGCCTGATGTTGCCCTTGATACTACATGGTCTTGGAAAATATGCAACCCGCAATAATGCAATGCGCAAAAAGACATCGAACGCTGTGAATATTGCAAGGAATTTTTATTTCCTTATCTTTTTCTTTGATAAACAATGAAAATTAAAAAAAGGGAAAAGAGGGAGGGACCCGGGCTTTTCAGTCTGTAATTTTAATCAGAATTCCAATAAAACAAGGAATCACATGCATCAAAGAAGGGAGCCTTAAAGGGCAAAGACCGCTCTTTTATTCGACTAAAACCCCATAGTCAATTGCATTCCTTTGGTGTCTCTATAAAAAAGCATTTGATGTGTATAATAACTCTGACTGATTCTTCGTTGAGAACAGGATGGCAATGGTCCTTCTTTTGCAAGAATATTTCTTCTGTTTTTTTTTTTTTTGTTTTTTTTCGCTCATTTCAAGGCGGATAGGCAGATTGATAGACAGTAGCAGTAATTTTTACTCAGAAAATGAAGCGATTTGGACCTTATCCCCAATCACATTCAAGGATATCCCACCCCACAAATCCCACCCTATGGAAAATAACTCCACACTGCGCAGAGGTTGTTTTTGTCCTGTCATGTACTGTTTCAAATCATTGATTTTATACTTCAAAGCTAAATTACGAACCCCTGCGAAAGAGAAGGGCAAGTACCCACCCTTCCCAACTATACAAAAGCCCATCATGAGATTACAAAAAAAAAACTTTACTTCAATGATTATGAAATAAAACTGCAATAAAAATTAATAACAGTTATTAATGCGAGGGAGTAGACAGTTTACAAGAACAGCTGGAAACTAGAAGTCTAGAACAGGACAGATTAACAGAATTTTTAACGCTTTTTGGTGCTTTGCAGATATCACCATGTTCTAGGTCCACAGGCAAACACCAAGAAATATGCTTTTATCATGAAATGGGGTACACATGAAGTGAAATCGGAACAACTTATATATACGTCTGTGTGTGTGTGGGTGCGTGGTGCTCTCCGCTTGAATAGAGCACATTACTACTGGCGCTAGCAGAGCTGCTTGCTTCAGACACAATGAGCAACAAACACTTGAATTGTAGCCGCCACAAACACGTGAAGTTGTGAACAAATCACTCACCAAACCATTAAGATAGAAGAGGAGGAAGTAGTGGAAAGTTCAAGCAATGAATTTTAGCATTGATTGACTTTAAATTCAAACAGAAATGAATTTTCAGCACAATTACTGTAACAAGAAGGATGCTTCCAGTCCACTACATTACTTTAACCCCTATTTACCTAATTAAACTATCTAATCTATGACAAGGCACTTGCGGAGAATTCAAAGAAATGAACTGCAGACGGCCAGTGAATCAAAAATCCCAAAAAAAAAATTAAAAAAAATCTAAGAAGCATTGATCTGTCGATGAAAGGTAAAAAGATAATGTGTCACCCACTTGATTGAATTGCACAAGACAGGGCATCTTAACCTCGGATCCCACAATGAACTTCAGAGGTATGCTTGAGTACTGTTAATGGATTATGCATCAGACACCACACTGAATTCATCATCTTCCACTGGAGCAGGCAAGTTAAGATCTATCATATTGTTCTCGAGTTTAGTTGATACTTCAGCAGCAAGATTAGTACTAGTTGAAGAACCTATAAGATGCGATCTTTTGTGTCCCCCGAGTGCTTGCCCAGACCCAAACACTCTGAAACAATATGGGCACTCAAAAATTCTGTCATTAGCATCACCTGCAGCGGCAATATTTCTTGCTTCAGTTGCATTTAACGAGCAAATCCTCTTATGACCACTCAATGCTCTTGAAGATCGAAACAGTTTCATGCATTTCTCACATCTAAACTTCCCGCGAATCTTGTTGACTTTAATCTCCTCTGCTTCCTCCAACATATCGACCGACTTTTCTCCATCTTTCCCACCTTGTTCTTGAACTTCTTCTTCATCATTTCTCATCCAAACGTCTCTTGACAACATCATAAGGCACCTAGCAACATCTTCTTCAGGAGAGGTATCAGAAACAGAACTCACCGGTTCCGGCTCAGCTGGTGATGATGACTCGCCCCAACTCGGATTCTTGAAGTCTACTACTTTCTTGACATCAAAATCCTGCTTCTGACTCTCTCCAAAACCACATGATTTACGGATCCTCTTGGATCGTCTTCTAGTTGGGTTTCTTGACTCGGTCTCACTCTCCCTGTCTTGCACAACAACAGACCCCGTATCAACAGCAAAAGAGAACTCAGGATCTGCAAGCCTGCAACTTTTCTTGGGATTCTCTCTCAATCCATAAGCCAGGGACTTCTCTTCAACTGCTTCTTTGATCTTGATGATTTCTTGCTCTTCTTGCACTTCTTCTTCACCAGCAGAAGAAGAATACGAGGAAGAGGACGACTCGTTACGATCAAGGCCGGGTTGCGGCCGAGTTGCTGCCAAGTGGGCCTTCATGTGACCACCTAAAGCTCTGCCATTCGGAAAAGTTCTAACGCAGAGCCTGCATTTATGCCTCTCCATTGAAGCAGTTAGCAAGCGAAGATCAAAGCTTTCTTGTTGCAGCTGTCTTTCTCTCTCTAGCCTCTTTCTAAAAGGCTTGCTTTGCAGAGAAGAAGGCACTAAGAGAAGAATAGAGGATCGGGGGAACTTAAAAGGAGTAGGTGACAAGCATTCCTCCACCAAAAGACACACAACCCAAAACTATGATTTAGAGAGGAAAAAAAAAAAACGAAAACAGTTGTAAATTGTAACATATATAGTTGTTATTTAGATTTAGATGATATTTTAGAATTGCTAAAGAAACATTAAAAAAAAAAAAGTGTGATCGTGAATGGAGAAAGAGAGACAAGTAACGTGCAAACCTTGCCCATTTGGGCATTTAACTTTTCTTTTCACTTTATAGAAGCCCATGTATATAAAATATAATGCCAGTTAGACGATTATGGTGCATTAACTTCATTTGTTTTTCTCCATATATTTTCAGGGAATATACAGTAATCCTCCATTGTTACCACTCCACCATCCGTCTTTTTTTATTTCTCTACCAAGTTTAAGGGTGTGTTTGATGATAATTGAATTGTGATTCTAAAAAATTTTATTTTTTTATTAATTTTAGATAATTTTAATATATTAATATAAAAAATAAATTCTAAAAATTAAAAAAATTATTTTAATATATTTCTGAATAATAAAAAAATACTTTACAGAATAAAAAATACTCTACACTACTCTTAATTAGAAAAAATATTTAATATATATTCAAATAAAAAATATCTTAAAACATAACATATGACACGAGTACATTTGAAACGATGAAGCGGATTTTGTTTGGCCCCATTGATGAGCTTTCGCATGCCCATTTCCGTGACTTGATTTATGAAGTATGTTATTAGTTATCTTCTTCTTCTTCTTTCTTCTTCTTCCTGCTTTTATGTACACCTATTTTGGAATACTATACAGACTCTCTGAAGATTCTCCCAAGCTTACATTTCAAAGCAACCTGATATAAGAAAGAAATAAAAATAAAATAAAATGTGAGAGCATTTGTTGTCCCAATCGCTGTTATTATTGTATTTGGTGGAGTGTAAAAGCGAGTGAATCATGAATGAAATGGGTGGACTAGGCAATTTCATCACTGTGGACAGGAGCCATCCTTTAATGCCATGTCCATGACTATTTAATAAATACGTGTCTCTCTTTCCTCTTAATTATCTTCTTGTGATAATCGTCGAGATCGAAAGGCATGAAGAACAGGTTCGTTTACTGTTAGCTACGAGGCACACGGGTGGCCCATTGGTGATAAAACCACGCGCCGTCCTTCCCTTTCTTTTTCTTTTTCTTTTTTTTTATTATTTTATCATTTGTGAGTGGATGCCCTTTTTATTTTTATCAGGAAATTAATATCTCACGGAAGAAATGACCTGAGCCTGTTGCGAGGCTTTTTTTTTTTTTAAGGTAAAAAATGTAGCTTAAACGTTGACGTATTTACATGCATTGATGAGTAGTCATTTGGTTTAGAAAATCCACTAGATTCTGCTCCTTTCCGAGGTTGTGACAGTCAGCGGCTTGGCATGCCGGCTGGGGCTTTTTTATGCCCTATACCGCATCCTTTTTCCACGCTACTCTTCTAATCCAAGTTTACAGCGTGCCTCATAATATATATATATATATAGAGAGAGAGAGAGAGAGAGAGATCTTTTTTAAATTTGCAAATATTTGTTTGATTTTTAACATTAATCCATTAAAATAATAAAAAATACTTGAAAATATAATATAATTTTTTTAAATTTTTTTTATATAAAAACAAACACTCCCTTTCTTATTCTTTATACATTTTAACCATGAAAAACATTTTCAAAGTATTAAAAAAAAAACATTTCTTGAACTGCCAGCTTACATCAATACATATAAATATTGCTACAATTATTATCGTAACCATCACTATTTTTCTCATTATTTTTATTATTTTTTTTATAATTTTCAATTAAAAAAGTATTTTTAATTCAATTTTGAATAATATTAATTTCAAAAAATATTTTAATCTCATTATAGTGAATAGTATAAAAATGAAATTGAGTAATGTAAAACATTATCTTTATCTTTGATGTTTGTGTAATTTAATAAATAATTAATTGAAAATTTTATTAATATATTAAAAAAAATCTTCAATATATGTGCTTTTAGATTTAAAAAACACCTGAATATTTCAAAACAATTATTATTAATTTTAAAAAATATAACTTAACTAGTTAGTCTCTAGCTTTACTTTTTAAATATAACTAGTTCAAGTCTTATAAATTTTATAATTATTAAAAATTTATATGATTGTTAATTTCAGGATTTATAAGATTAATTGAAATATATGTAAAATATTTATATTAATAAAAAAAATATTATTTAGAAAAATAATAAATTCTTTAATTTTTTAAATAACATGCACATTAACAAGAAAATTAATTGAAGCTCAACAACACTAAAAATATAATAAGATAAAAGGAATC
>SRLM01000797.1:0-59139 GCA_015708895.1 Populus ilicifolia | reverse complement strand
ACATTGATTTTATAAGCAGCTTATAAAATGTTCATCTGCTAATAAATATATGCATAAACATCGTTGAGTACTTGATGGCAGCGGTGTATCTTCCACGTATTCAGTTTTGCTGGGGAAAAAAATAAGAGATTTGTTTTCATATTTTAAAAGTATTTTAAAAAATAATGAAATTTGTATTTTTTTATTTCAAATTAATATGTTTTTTTAAAAAAATTATTTTAATTCACCAATATTAAAATAATTTTTTAAAAATAAAAAAATATATTATTTTTATACATTACTGAATAAAAAAATTCATATTTTTTTTGAAAAAAACGCCCACAAGCCTCTATATTTGTGTAATGAACCGTGCCCTGTGGCCTGTACCAAAGCATTTACGCTGGTTTACGGTGGCTGGGAATATTATGTTTCACTGGCCACGATGAGATGGATAAACAATAAAATAATGACCAAAATGATTTTGCTGTGTTCTTCAGTAAATCTTAGCTGCTTCGCTGGAGTTAAACAATGAAGAGCTGCTTCGCTGGAGTTAAACAATGAAGAGCTCCTTAATTGGAGGTGTGCGTGGGAGATCGGACGACAACCAATTTTCTTGTTCTGGGATAAAATTTAGGTGAGTTCAGATTGTATAAGTTAACGGCCTCGTACGTGCGCTTCTCTTTCTTTATTGTAAAAAACAATTAATTAATTAATAGTTATTAACTTTAAAGCAAGAATCTCATCTTCCATGTAAAAGAATGGGATAGATGTGTGTGTAAATATTTTATTTATGCTTTGTGATTTTTTATTGAAGCTCAATTATGATTGCTAAGAATAAAAGATTTTTATTTTTATAAATACCTCAAGTATATAAATTTATCCATGTGAATATTAAAGAAAAAAGTTTAAAGATATAAATTAAATTAATATCTCTAGGTATTATGAAAATAAAAAAGGGAAATTAATGTTCAGAAATTTATTTATTTTTCAATTTTTAATTTTAACCTGTAATGCTTGTTTATTGGTAATTATATTTTATAATTATATCATAACTGAAATCGTGAATTTAGTTAATTAAGATTCTAACTCAAGTTTTTTTAAATTGATTTTATTTTATTTTATTGTTTAATAATTGATTGAGAATTCTGATTTATAATTTATGTTTTTATGTTTCTGGTAAAATTATTCTAACCCCGTAACTTAGGTTGAGGATTTAGTCAATTAACCTGATCGACTTATGTTACTTTTATGTAATTTATATATATATAGTTTCATTGTGCAACATTGGATTTGTTAAAAAATAGATTTTATTTTTTTTATTTAATTTCTATGAAATTATTCTGGTGTAGTGATCTAAGTTATAGGATTAATCGGTTAACTTGAGTTTACCTGAATAATTTTTTTATATTTTTTAATTGAATCTTTTTAGAATTTTATTATTCAATACTGGGTTGATTGGAAGTTTAGAATCATAATTTGATTTGATTTATTTTTTACAAGATTATTTTAATTTCATGACTTAAGTCGTAAAATTAAAAAATTACCTTGGATTGACCTTGATCAATCTAATATATTATCATCTTGATATTTTTTTTAAAAAAAAATATCATCTTGAATTTTTTTAGTATAACTATATTTTTATTGGTCGTCCATGTTGTTTATAAATTTGTAAAATACATCAGGTTATATCGTATCAAACTTTATATATCTTGAAAATGTCTCTACTAAAAAACATGTTAGTCTATTTAAAAATATAGTTACTGTTATTTTTCAAAGTGTTTTTCAATTAGAAATATATTAAAATATTTTTTTAAAAAAAATTATTTTTGATATCAACATATCAAAATAATCTAAAAAATAATATTAATTTAAAGCAAAGAAAAAAAATAATTTAATTTTTTTCAAAAATATTTTTAAAATATAAAAATAAATAGAATTAAATAAAAAGGTTTAATTTGATCCACAATACAGTGCAATCCAATAACCTAATAAATATTCAATGGAAAATATTCTACTTAAGAAACAAACTCTCCCTTGATCTATCCTTCGAAAATGAAACCTTATGCTTTGTTAATTCAAGTATTTCTTAGAAGCACATATTTAATGTGACGGGACGAATATTTTGTGATTTAAATACTAAGTAGTTAACTATTCATTTGTCATGTATATAGTTTTTGGATCGAATTTGATGGTTGGTTTGGTTTAACATCTCGATTTTAGATTTTAGGTTTTGATTAAATTAATTTTTTAAATCAAAATAATATTAGCAAGTTATAACCGAGTTTTTGACGGATCTTGTTAAATTATCTAGGTCACATCAAGTTTTTTTTTTCTTCAATCCTATTTAATTTCAATCTCAGATTGGCTGGGTTTTAGATCGACATGTCATGTCAGGTCGAGCAGAATTTTAAAACTATAGTTATATGATATGTTATAATTTTTCAAAATCATGATAAAAATTAATTAATTTAATATACATGATAAAAAAAAAAGTTAAATAGCATATTGCTGGTTTAATAATTTAATAATCGTTTCCAAGTATTAAACTGATGGCATATTATTGGTTTAATAATTTAATAATCGTATCCTAACAAAAAAAATTAAATTATCAGTAAATAAAGAATGAATATTATCATACATGTCATAGAATCAAATTAAATCTCCAAAGCAACACTTGAAAACTTGCATGAGGTTTTAACACACACCAGTTGTTTACTCACTTGTTGCGTTATTATTATTTTTTAAATATTTAATTATTAAAATTAAAATATAACACTGTTTTAGATTAATTATGAACTAAAAACAATTTAGAGTGAGAAAGAATTTCAAATATTAACATAAAACATGAATTGTATGGTTTTAAAAATTAGTATTCGAAGATCTTTAAAAGTTTATTAAGATTAAGAATAAATAATAACCTGTTTGTATTTAATATAATAGAAATTGTGTTAAAACTAATATTTATATTGATATAACATAGTAGATACGAAAAAGATACAAACTATCTTTAAAACAGAATTTATATAACAAAAAAATTTGAATAATGTTGATGCTATATATATATATATATATATATATATATATATATGCTGTATATGTGTTAGTGTTCGTGTTGGGCCTCATGACACAACAACGTGGTTAAAATTTTTTTAGTTTTTTTTAGAATATAGTTATAATTTTTTTTAAAAGTATTTTTAGTTTAAAAATATATTAAAATATTTTTTATTTTTTAAAAGTTATTTGTAATATCAGCATATTAAAATAATATAAAAATTTTAAAAAATTAATTTAAAATAAAAATAAAAATAATTATTTTTTAAAATATTTTTAAATTTTAAAACAAATAGGATTTTGGTCAATTCATGTAAAAAAAGAAAAAGAAAAAAAGGAAGGAACGGGGTTTGCTAGGTGCTTGGAGGCAGTCTACCGAATACGTGCAGTCGGAGGTGAATGGCATGTTATATTAATGATGAGGCAGCTTAAAAAAGACTTTTTGCGTACGTGACGTTCCATCAATCGGAAACCAACACCTGGTTTGTTTCCCATATTGGATCGCAATTCTCTTTCATTGGTCCTACCATCCTATCTCAAAGAACGGTTAAGGTTTCCTCCTGCTAGAGATGAGGAAGGATGCTCACGAGTATGGGTTTTTTTTTTAAATATATATTTATATTCTATCCACTATTTATTTATTAATTAATTAGGTTTTGAACACACTTTTATTTATTATCTAATAAAAAATAAAATATATTCAATTAGATTTGAATCGGATAATATCTATACCATATCTATTATTCATTAAATAAAGTTAATAATTATCGGTTCATGTTGGTATTTATTGAGTTTTAATTGCATCATCATCCCTAGCTAGGGCTAGGCTCCATCAACCACGAGCCCCTTGCTATGATCATCCGTACCATCCAAACCAACAACAATCTCTTCTTTCTTTAATTTGGATCTCGAGTTAGGTTTGGATTTTTTTTTTTTTACGTGTGATGTCCGGACCAGCTTACGCGCACCACGACTAATCCACACGGTTCACTGAACATCCTGCAAGCCCAGTGAACAGGTAAGGCACCGCGGGGGTGACAGGCGTGCATGATGAGGTTTGAACCCCTGATGCAGAGGAAGGGGACAAGCCCTTTCCACCGCTAGACTAGAACCTCACCTGCGTTAGGTTTGGACTTTGATTTGCCCGGTTGTAACGTTTGGTTTAAGATGGTCCTTGTAACGAGATATTTTCAGTGAATATATATTTACATGTACAAGTTGACACGTGGCGCATAATAACCGCCGTAGATCAATAAGAAGATTGTACATGTCAAACACGCACGCAAGTTTGATAATTTTTTTTAAAGGTTCTGTTTTCTTTTCTAAGTCGGTAATTAATACCTTCAAATAAAATCAAATGTTACTGTTCAAGATTTTATGTATTTTCTTTGAATTATTTTTACTGTTTAGATTATGTTTTTTTAATTTAATTATAAATTAGTTATTTCATTTTAGTATACTCTTTAACTTTCATTTTAGCATAAAGATTGTATAGAGAGGATGACTATATACAAAGTATAAAACATTATATCACCTATCACATCTAAACATAGGTCCATACTGTAAAGTTTAGTGCATCACTATGAGCTGGAGTATAAAATATGTTTTTTTTACAAGGTTACAGTAATATGAAATAAATAAAGAATAATTTTATGAGTATTTATTTTTATTATTATTAAGTAAAAATTAGCTAAAAAAATAAAAGTTACAAAACTAAAAAAGTCCATAAGTCATGAGTATAGTGAATTAAATAATGAATTCTAAGTTAATTTAATATGTTACCGTTTTGATATTATAAAAAATATCATTTGTAATTTGTTTAAAATTAAATTGTGTTTTATACTAGTTTTCTGGGTAGTTGTTGTATTCGTTAAGTTAATAAGATCATGTTAAAACAACTTGTTGACTCATTAATTTTAAATTTAAATTAGATAAAAAATTAAGTTGAGAGGTTTTAAGGTTGAGTTGTTGAGTTTAATTTTTTTATATAAAAAAATTCATTTCTCATTTTTTTTTGATTGAATTCTTTTGCTTTTTTTTTTATTTCTTCTTTTAATATTTAATTGATTATGAATTGATTTTCATAATTGATTTTAGATTTTTTTTATAAGTTTAACATAATATGCAATAAACATATTGATACTTGATTGATACTTAATTTTATAAGTGTTTATTTTTTTTTATCATATTATCAAGTAGAAAATAATTTTAAAAGAGTCCTAAAAACCAATGGAGCCCATAATTTCAATCGCGGATTTGGATAGTTCTGCTAAAAATTTCAGGTTGCTTTAATAAATTGCTATTTTAATATTAAAAAAGATATCATTTTAAATATTTTTTATAGTCAATCCATGTTTTTTATTAATAATTTAAATTATTTTTGGACCCGTCAAGCTAACTTGAACATGTCAAAATAATTTTTACACTAATTTATTTTAAACCTAAACTAAATAAAAAATTAAGTTGGAAGATTTCAAAATTGATCTATAATAATACAAAATAATTTTCTATACCCTAAATACTTTTTTCAACATTTATTTTTTTAAATCTGAATTACAGCCTAACACAACCTAATAAACTAGTAATTTTGTAAAAAATAAAACTATTCTCTATATCTGAACACGTAAACATCCCATGATATTGAAATTTCTTTCTTTAAAATTCTGCACCCATGTTAGAGGAAAATAAAAGTCTAGAAGGATACAGGTCAATAGAAAAGGAGCTTTAACCAATTAACAAATGGTAAGAGCAGCTACAGAATGTTTTTATGAGGAACCATTGCGACTTGGGAAGTTTGTTTTACAAAATTTGACTGATGTCTAAAGCCAAAATATTTCAAGATTTTATGGGATGTGGGCATAAGAAAAGAAGAAGAAGAAGGAGGAGGCCCGTAGCCCTCTTTTGTTGAATTAGTCATCTCACTTCAATGTTTGGAACTGAAAATAAAATAAAAGAGTTTTGGTTTTTTTAATTAATATGGATATTTAGATTAACTTGCATATATCTTAATTAAATTTATAAATTATAAAATTAATAACTATATATATTTTTAATGGTCTTAAAATTTATATTAATTAATCCAGTGACCTCTAGAGACTAAATTTAAAACTTAATTAATTCAGCTCCAGCCCATTTAAACACTTGAAACATGAAGTGATTATTCTTGCGCCCTTAACAATTTGATGCCAAGAACAACACAAGAACAGGAGTCAAAAGAAACGGCCAGTTACCTCTATCCTATCAAATTCATGCAAAAAACTGCTTTTCTACCTTTTAGTGTGTGTTAAAAGAGAGCAACAACAATTTTCATGGTGAGAAATGAATTAAAAAAGAAAAAGAAAATCTGAAATCACACCAAGATTGAAAGGGGAATTGATGGGGGCCGGCGGAATCAAACAAGCGTAGAATCTTCATTTTTATTATTTTGATTTCGGCCTTTTCTAGTAACTTTATTTTTTGCTGTTTGCACATAATATTTTTTAATTAATAATGTATTAAAAATATACTTTTTGTATTTTAATATCATTACATTAAAACCATAAAAATTATCTAAAAAATAATTTTAAAACAGATTAAATTAACAACTAATATACTATTATCTTTTTTTTTACCTTCGTTTACAAGTATTAGCACGGGAATTAAAAAACCCTAGCTGCCTTTATAGATGAGGTCCTCTGGCTGCCGAAGAGGGCTGCCCGTGATTCATTGCCACCTAAACTCGATGATGATCTCGGCTTCCCTGTTTTTTTTTGTCTTGCTTTCCATTTTAGGAAACAAATGCTAACGGCAGGGAATTCGGACCGTAGCAAATGTAAGAACCCGACAGTATTTTCTTTATTGCACGATTAAGAGAATTTTTACTTCTTCAAGATATACAGTTTATGCATGTTTACAAAAAATAGAAACATAAATAAAAAAACTAAAGGATATATCATAATAATCATATTGTGAAATTAAAAACACAATCTAAAAATAAAGGATATATTAATTATTTTTTAGAAAAAAAAGCTAAATTAAGAGAATTTAAGAATAAGAGAAAGAATATTACTAGAGAAAATCAAAACAAAATTGATCCAATCATTAGTGAAATTATTATTGTTATATATATGCTTTCTTTAAATTTCTATGTCTTAATTTACCTATATTCGAAACTAATTTTTTGGATTTAAAAAAGGTTTTATTATACAATATATATTGTTTAAATGGATACTCTTTTTAATCAAAATTAATCTTAAACTCTCTATAATCTTATTTTATTGTAATTTATCCACAAGTAAGCACTCCAATGGCAAGTTATTATGGAAAGTAATCGATGAATCCCGGTGATGGCCCCATGCCTTGAAATAAACTTTAATTTTCCACACGGTAAGATTGCGGACTAAATTTGGCAATTCAAGCAATGCAAGAGGCCAAACAAGACTTCAAAATCAAGTGCTATATCATTATTGTTTTTTGAGAAAGCTAGTCACCAAACACCATACTTGCCTAATCAAAGTATTAAGCATAGTTTACAACCTTAATGTATATTCCATCCCGTTTAGGAAAATGATTTAGTACTATTTATTTTTATATTTTAAAATTTTTTTAATGCACTAATATAAAAAAATATTATTATTTTAATATATTTTTCAATAAAAAATACATTAAAAAACAATCCCAAGCAAACTACAAATTACACAAAAGTTTTCTACGCGTTATCGATCTTTTAGACAGGCCATCCATTGCTAAGCCTAAGAAGGAGGAGAAACCATACCTTACAGAGTCCTCAATGGGGTAACTTGGCTGTTAAGATTACAACTTCCGGAGCTCAGATAAGGGGAGAGAATCATACTCCTGGTGCGCAGAGTAGTTGTTTAAGAGATCAAGCAAGTTTTCTTACGAAGATTTCTTCTAAACTTAAACAATTTTATTTGTTTCCTAGATCAATTAAAGCATGAAATAATAAAGTGGTGCCCGACATCTAGAAGAACGCAAGTTTTATGGATTTTATTCTTTCATATACCTGTGTTGATGCCACTAGTTATTCCATTTTCAGTATCTTAGAGCAATATGTACACGTTTGAAAGTTATTCTAGTAAACTTGGCAGCTATGATTAAGCTAGCGTTTCCATTGTCCCTACACACACACACACTTACATAACGGCTGCTGCTGAAACAAATTAGGGCAATATTCTATATCTGAGTACTGACACTAATTATTATGCCAAGAGAGGCTTCTGTGGATCAAACTCACTTTCCAGGTGATCATCATAAGGGAAAACTTCTTTGCTTTTAGCCCAAAGCACGAAGTATAGACCACTGAACATGAGGAACATACCCGCGAGGCTGCAAAAGAGAGCGCAGACAGTAAGGACACTGAAAAGGAATACGGTGACCGCAGTATATATTGGGTGCGCTTGTTATAATTAGCGACTGATTCTGGCTGGCAATACCTTCCTAGGTTAATCCTGTCGCCAAAGGCAATAACAGAAAAAACAACTGAGATAACTGTTGCAATGGGGCTAAACATGGACACAAGAACTGGACCCCTCTTCTTCATAGCCCATCCATTGAAGCTCACACATACTCCACCAATAGCACCTCCCTGTGCATCCAAATCATATCAGGTTCGTAAAAAAGATAGATAAACCTCAGGATATCTTCAAGACACAACGTACATTTTCTTATTAATTAATGGTTCCAAGGAAGCAACATAGAGTAGAAGAAAGTGGCTCTAATCACTAAAACGGAAACGAGCAAAAAATCTATACATGCAATCAATGTTGAAAGAGGGAGAACGATGTGAAATTACCAGTACAGAATAGCCAATGAGGTCCCCAAGTCTCACAAGGGGCCAGCCAAAGTCTAATTTGTGGTTTTGAATCAACTGCACAGTTGCAGTTATAACCACACCTATCAATGATGTTATGGCACACAGGGACATAGGAGCAGGAAAATCAACCAAAGTAGTGGCCTGTAACACATTGCAAAACTCAATGTGGGAAATTAAAATAACGCAGAGAAAAGTATTTACGTAATTAATACCTACATTATATTGATCTAACACATCACCTGCAATACAACATTGCTTGCAAGAACAAAAACTGCTGCCATGAGATACAAGCAACCGATAATCTTATGAACGTCGAACATATCTGCCGGGGATCGAGGATTACTTGAGAACTTTTTAGCTGTTCCAGTGCTGCTCATTAGACTCATTATGAGGGCACCTACAACACATAATAATGTGCCTCCAATCTTGACTTTGCTGTATATGCAACTTAGCTTAACTCTCTCTAACCTGCACTTAGGCAGTCAAATTATCAATCACTGGACTATAGACGAAAACGTATAGGAGGAAGGGTTACCAAATGCTTAGCTAATGGTACTTATTCTTTTCTCCTTTTCTTTTTAACCCTGGCCGGTTCTACACAAAGGCTCAAATTCAAGAGCTGCAGATCAAATTGCCAAGAGCAATGTGCCACTTGAGCAATAATAACTCGTTGACCATGTTTGTTTTCTGATTTCTCCGTGCATTTAAATATGAAGCCCTTTTTTCTTTTCTTTTCTTTTTTAAGAGATGGAATATGAAAGCCCATTTGAATTTTTCCAGTCCACAAACAAAATGATGGTTGTTACTCAATTAGACTGGAG
The DNA here is from genome assembly GCA_015708895.1 of Populus ilicifolia. NCBI lineage: Eukaryota > Viridiplantae > Streptophyta > Magnoliopsida > Malpighiales > Salicaceae > Populus > Populus ilicifolia. Next base: position 49,476 of record SRLM01000797.1, on the reverse strand, counting down.
CGAGACCAAATTCTTTAGCTAATTAATTGTGTTTGGCTAGAAAGAAAATTTCTAAATTGAAATATTACAAAAGGGATACCTCAATGTCCAAGCAATAATGAAAATAATCCCTGGAGCCAGGTTCGGCATGGCTGTTGCCATTGCTGGTGAAGTTAGCTTTATCCCTTTAAGGAATAAGGACTGAAACAAAGTAACCCTGAAAATGAAATAAATAAAGAAAACCATTTGAGTGCATGCTCCATGAATGACTGTCCAGTGTCCAGGCTTTTTGGTCACAGTCACAGAAAAAAAGTAACAATATCTACAAACAATAGATAAATCCATGGATGAAATGACAATGGATATATATATATATATATATATATATATATAACAAATCATGTTAGGATTCAGACACGCATCGCTCTTGAAAGATCAATATCTCTCATCATCATCCGAAAGTGATAGTAAGTGACTCATGAGTGGCTGTGGTCGTGAGTGACTCGCAAGTGGATATTCATGTCGACAAATTTTCTGATGTGGGCATACAACGTGTTTTGTTCAATATATATATATATATATATATATATATATAGATATAGATATATATAGCTCTCTAACTTTAACATTCAGTACTGCTTGTAAATATTGCAATTGATGAAGTGAAATCTCAAAAACTTATTGGATATCCTAATCATTGCCTTACCCTCCAAAAGAAATTAAAACCAGCCGAATCAGCAACTTCAAACTGAATTCCTTCGGCAATTTGCTCCTGCAACATGAACATCAACCATCAACTTCCCAGATACACACATGTTTACAAAAAAAGACAGATGATAGAGAGATACTCAGAGAGGGAGAGAGACCTTTCAAAATAGACGGCAAGGGGGGAGATTATAAGGAAGGTGGCAAAAGTAGAGAAGATAACAATAGTTAGAGGGTCAAGGCCAAGTGACATGAGATAGCTCAACAAAATCGAGTTCCCTGCATACACAAATTGCACCAACACCAGCCCTCCCACAAACAGCAAATCCTCTAGAATTTGCTTCTTCTGGTACCAAACCATTTCGAAATATGTCCTCCCAGCAAAATATCCCTCCAAGCAGCAAAAGCACTCCAATGGGATGACTTTATGCTATCTCTGTTCTCCTTTTATAATTGGTTCACCATGCAAAATAAAAACCCAAGTGGAGGATGCCGACATCTTCCTGACTCTCTCTTTCTTATTTGCAGCCCTACTTCTCTTGCAATATTAGTTAGAATTCACATAGAAATTACGAGAAGGGGTATCTGACCTTTTTCTTTCTGGATCAGTTTGAATTTCTCTAGATATACAACAAAACCAGTTTTTTTTTTTTTTTTCAATTTGGCATTGCCTTTCTTTCACTGCTGGCTGTTTGGGATTTTTTTGGTGGTGTAGTTACAGATGGTTTTCTCATCTGTGTTATTCTATTATTATGTCTGCCTAACCTTCATGAATGCTTCTCTACCAGTCTTCTCTCCCGGTCCTTCGCGCATCAGAGAGTGAGAATTTTATTGTCCTTTTCCTGGCCTTTCTTACGTACCTACCTTGTCTTCTACGGCTCTCCTTCTCTCTATTTTTCCTTGACAAAGAGTCTCTCCCTTTTTTTGGATTTTATTGTTCAGAAGGGAGAAAATAAAAATAAAATCTAATGTGAATATTCTTATTAACTTTACTCAACATGTAATTAATTTTCTGACAATTGTAATTTTAGATGCTATTATTACCTTTGGATCATCTTTTACGGGGATGGTTCGCTTACATAATCATCTGGCTTTGTTTAGGGCACGCTCATGAAAACCAGACCCAACAATTAATGACCGGAAATTAAAAGGAAATCCCTAATTATCCTCAATATTTCTAATATTAACCAATTCAATTATGAATTATCGGTAAAGCTATGCAAATCTGTTAATTAGTGCAAAACGTATTACTATATATAGTTTACCGATAATTTTTTATGCTAAATAGCAATATGATTTTTGAGAAAGAAGACTTTAAAGTCAAGCACGAATTTAAAAAGACACCCAATTAGGTTTATTATCCTCACCAATATGTAGGAGAACAACTCGGATTCTTTAGTGTAAACATATAATTCTAAATATAAGGAAACATATCTATAGTAATTATATATGTCAAGTCATAATTATTGTTTTTTATATGTTTGTAAACAACAATAATATACAAAGGCTAGAGTGTGAGTGGATGTATCGCAACCAGTCAATAACTTCAAGCCACGAAATATTTAAACCAAAACGCAACATCTTAAATGATAATACTCAATCGTAAAAGGACATGTTAGTAACGAGATTAAAGAGTGTCGATGTTATTAAAGTACACGTCCAATTAAAGCAAATTTTCAAGCCCACAATATACTGCGAGAGTTAGCTAGCCACGAGTTCGACCTACCAAGTACCAACCAGATGGCCATGCTACTTGCCGTGCCTGAATCAGTCAGTCATGAGGTAGTTTTTACTTTAAAAATCATAAGTTATGATGAAAACTTGAAGATAAAATAAAAGGTACATAAGTAAATAAAAATTCAAAATGATTTTAAATATGTGATCAATTCATAAAAAAAAAGTATTGGTATAAATCTCAATTAAAAATTAATAATGTTAGCTTAATAAATTCATAAATAAACTAAATAATAAAGAGGTAAAGTAAATATATTTTGAAATAAAAAATGATCTCAAAAATTTAATAGAATTGTCATCACATAATTTTTAAATAAATATTAAAAAAATAAATTTAGTTGAGAATTGAGTTAACATGACACAAATTCAAAGTTCAGTATTGAAATTTTTAAAATTTAAGAGTCAATTGGTTAGAAATTAAAGAATTAATAAGTTTGAAAATTTAATTAAAATTTAGATTATTTTAATTAATGAAATCAATATTTTAATTAAAAAATTAATGAGTTTGAAAAGTTAATTAAACTTTAATTTAATTAATTAAAAGATTAGAAGAAAACCGAACTTTGGAGCTGATTCAAGAAAAAATTACTCTGAAAATAAAGTTCAAAAATCAAATTGAATAGTCTAGAAATCCAGGACTGTTGTGTAAATGTCCCTATAACTCAGGGATTCAATTGAATTTAATCCAAGGGCATAATTAGAAATCAATTATTGCTGATTAAGATCCCAATTGTTAAGTTTAAACTGTTTAGGGACCAAATTGAAACAAAGTCATCCCAAGGACACAACGGCGCCGTTTTGGGAAGCATTGTTCATCGTTACGTCTTGCGCGAACCAAGGCCAGTTCAACAGAGAAATCCAGCAATCACGGCCGCGATACCCACGATGCCACCCACGATCACTCGCCTCCACGATGCTGGAGGGAGGGACCCAAGACCTTGTCTGGGTTTATAAAAGCAAGAGAAAGGCCTCACAAAGGGGGGGGGGGTTTGAAACAGAAAAAAGAAGAAGAGAGAACGCAAGCAAAAACAGAAGAAGGACCAAGGAGAAAGGCCTCAGCAACAGAGGAGACAACTGAAGCTAAACCCAAAAAAGGAACCAGAGAAGAAAATAAGGGGGGAAGAATGGACGAAGATCCAGAGCCAAAAAAAACAGAGCAGAGGCAGGGAGGCAGAGGAAAACAGGGGAATTGGACTGAAAAGGGGACGAAAACAAGAAAAGGGGCAGATGAGAACAGGAGGAACTGGGAGAGGGAACGAACCAAAAAAGCAGAGGAAGGAACGAAGGTGATACAGAGGGACATAACCCAGGGGGACGAACAGCACAGGACCGTGGAAACACGGGAAAAGAAGAAAGAGCAAGGAGCAGGAAGGAAACTTGAAGAGAGGAGCTTCGTCCGCTGATTCGTGCACAGTCTCTGCGAAGCCAGGTAAGTTCTTCTCCCCGCTTTGTTAATTAAGTTTCATTTGTAACAGTGCAAGGTAATATAATTACCTTGCTACTGTTGCAAGCATGCTTGAATAATTCACGCATGCCTGCGACAATGCCCGGCCGGGTCACTGGCTTGGCCCAGTTACCAGCGGGGCTGGCTGGGCCTAGCCCAGTTCATTTGGGCTGAGTCCAGTCCTGAAAAAAATAAAATAAAATAAAAAGGTAAAAAAATAAAAAAGGTAAAAAAATAAAATGCTTATACATAAATAAATTTATTGATTTATTCATTGATGTCAGAATCAAGAATAAAAATACCGATTTAAATTTATATTATTCGTTGTTTTTTATTGTATTTAACTTAAAAAATAAACAATATGTGCACATGTAAAAATAAATTTATTTGATTTGTTTATTCACTAATATCAGAGTTAGGAATACAAATGCTGATTTAAATTTATTTTATTTTTGTGTGATGTATAAAAATAAATTTATTTTATTTATTTATTTAATGACGTTGGAATTAAGAATAAAAATATTGATCTAAATTTATTTTATAGCTATGTAATATTTACCAACACTAACGTTGAAAATATCTGTAGTTGAATATTCATTGGCTCCAGAGTCATGAATATTATAAACAAATTATCATAGTATAAACTAAGTAATGTTTTGTAATTTAAGACAAAATCAGCAATACAGGCAGAACATTTAAGGAGTGATAATATATATATATATATATATATATATATATATATATAACACCAGTCTCATACCATAAAATATCTGTTAACCAATTAGGGTTTTTAATGACTATAATACTAGTGACGACTTATTAAATAAGATCATTCCTCGTCAAAGAACAAGATGCTAGAAATGTGTTCATTTTAAAACAAATTTTTATGACCACCGTGATGTGAGGTGCGACAAGAATAACAAGAAAAACTTGAATTTCGTAGTAAATTAATTTACTAATTAGTTCTATTCTATCAAGGATAACTTTTAATTTAATAAAATTTTATAAGTTGTTTTTTTGACACATTACTCTGTTATAAGTTAAAATTTTTTATCAATTAAATTTTAGGTAATAGTTAAAAAATAACACACAGATTTTTATTAATGGTATTTTTGTAAAGAAGCTAGATGAGCTGGAAATTTCAGTTTCTTCTTCTCCTCGGCAACCCCTATAGAAGAAATTGGCCTTTTTTGTATTTTGCTTCTCACATGTCTTCAGAAATGGATTATTCTCCATGATTAATTAGTACATCTCTTAAATCAAACACGATCCCTCCCCCTTCAAAGAAGTAGCTCCTCCTTACTAGAAATGGTGAATCTTGAACATTATCGCCTATGTATGGATGTATATATCGAATTCTGAACACATCTTTGAACATATATTGCATCCATGACATGCACAAGTAGATTTCTTTTATTTTCTAGGTAAAATCATGCAGAATTGAATTCGTAATGTACAAGACTCCTGCGTATCTTATATAGCTCGGGGAGTAAGCAATTCGGTTACAATTGGGTCGGACTTTGGTGGGTGCATTTAGGTTGGACTGAGTATTAGTGCATTCATTACCTATTAAAGCCCATCATTAAAACCTCATTGTTTAATTGTTTTCTTTAATTAAATTCAAACCATATCAATTTGGTCCCATCAATCTATTTACATGGAAAAAAAAGGGAGTAAAATTGTCTCTCTAATATTTAAACTAGACCATTTTCAGTCGATTTTTATAGAGACTAGGACATGTGTCAACGTCTAATTAGCCAACAATTGATACATTTGACATCATTCAATTTAAAAGATTCTAATTCGTATGATAAAAGGCTCAATTATAGCATATTTCATAAAACAAGCTATTCTAATAAATTGATATGGTAATTGAACTAAATTCGTGGCCGAGATGTGCCGCGGGCGAGCCATTCTTTTTTAAACATAAAAAATAATGCCGTGTCAGGTCATTAGCTCCTTTTGGCTCAATAAATATAATTAATTTAATAATATAATTAAAAAAATAATAGGATATATATATATATATGTATGTATTTATGTATGATCAACTCAAAAAAATTAATGCTTGTTAAATTACATAACGATATCTTTCTAATATGTTTTACAAATCTCTTTAATAACAAAAAGAAGATTAAATAAAAATGGATAACCCTATAGAAATAAAAATAAAAATAAAAAATCAATTCTCAAAACATAAAATGTTGGATGATAAAATTTAAAACATAAAAAATAAAAAAAAAATCAATTTAAATCCATTTAAATTAGCTTACTAAATACAAGACCTTGTCATAAGGTCGATTTCATAACCCATTTATTAACCCTTTATTTTCAAATATATTTTCTTATAATAAAAAAATATCAAGCCCTGTAAAAAAAATATTTTTTAAAATAAATTCAACAAATTTCCAATAATTTTATAATTTTTAACCTTTTCATTTATAGTTCTTATTTTGATGGATTTTTGAAAATCAAAAGTTAAAACAACAAACAAAAAATAAAATAAAATCAAAGAGAAAATAAATAAATAAATAAAATTTAATGGGTGAAAAAATAACCAAGCAAGAATTGAAGAGCCAAAAAAATACAATAAAGGGATAAAAAAGAATAAGATATCAAGAAAAAAAATACTTTTAGAGATGGTAATATAAAAAATTATGAATGGTAGAGAAGGGGTGAGTGCTAAAAAATAGAAACCTAGTTATCATCGTTGGAGCAAGAAAAAATACATGTTAGGAAAAATTGTAGAAAGAAAAGAAATTTGAAGGAAAAATGGAGATTTTTAAGGGAGAAAAAAGAGAAAAAAAAATACCAAGAAAAAAGATTTAGAAAATTTTGAGTGATAAAAAAAAAACAATAGAAAAGATAAAATACCGTAGATGAAAGAGTTGGCGGCCGTCACGGGAAATAATAGGAGTGGTGGCAACTAAGGTTTTCAAGCAGGAGAGAGGAGGAATAATCGTTGGCGGCCGTCACGGGAAATAATAGAGGTGGTGGCAGCTAAGGTTTTCAAGCTGGAGAGAGGAGGAATAAACGATGTTAAAAGATTGGGTTTAATAATACGGTAATTGATATGGCTGTGATTTAAAAAAATTATTTCATAATTAATTGAAGTTGATTTAGAAAAATATATATTTGATTAAAATTGTAGTTGAAATTGAGGTGAAATAAAAAATAGTTTAATGAATTTGGTTAATAATGCTTTTAAAATTGAGGTTATAAAATAATTTTTAAAAAATATATATTAATATTGATAATTTTTAATTTAAATATTATAGATTTAATTATTGCTATTACGTGATAAAATAAATAATACTTTATATAAAATATTTTTTATTGTTCTATTAAACTATCTACAATTATATCATGTACGAAATAAATCTAACATAGATTATAGTTTTCATAAATTTTTAAGAACGCAACAACATCAGCATCAGGTAAAATATAATTAAGAATAAAATTAGAATTGTGATCAAATTCTATAAATATTAGGTTATTAAGCGATCTTTGTTTAATTTATATAGTGTCATTGAATAATATCTAATAATAATTTTTTAAATAAAATAAAATTAAAAATTAAAAATATTTTTTTTATTTTGTTTAATCAGATCTAATTCAATATATTTATAGCTTTGAATTGTACCTAGTCCGGTCAGAACAGTAAAGAATGCCTCCATAATTCAATAGAGCACGTCTCCATTGTTCATGAGATTTCTCCACGTAACAAGCAGCTTTTTCTTGCTTTTTGTGATTTTGGTAAACTTATGGCTATATCATAGTTTATGGTGGGCTCTACCAATAAAAAAAATTGTGTGTTTTGCAATACTAAATAACAATAATTGTAATCGTAAGTGAACTTTGCTCACAGTTACAATACTAAATAGCTACTTGGTTGTGAAAACCCAACTAACCAAAAACTTTCTACCAACAACATGTTAATTAATTAGTTATATATATATATAACTAATTAATTAACTATAATACAGATTAAAGTATATATAAAATAAAGACTTACTATATTTTTAATTTTTAAATAATATAAGATTAATAAATTTAATATTTAATTTATGAATTTAAAGTAAAGATAAAGTTCATCGAATAAAAATATTTTGTAAAGAAAATTATAGAGTTGTTATAATTATAAGTTTCTTATTGCATCATAACATTGTTTCTAAAATCTCCATAATCGATGTTATTTTAAATATTATATATTTATTAGAGTCATATACATTGATGCATATTATCTTCTTTTATTTATGAAATAAAGCAATTGTTTTCACAAGTTGAGGTGTAAAAGATACTTAGAACTAATTTTTAAGTGCTTATTATAAAACATGCACACTAAACTAACCATATGAGATTTTTTTTTATAGAGATATCACTTATGTTTATGGAAAAACTCACATAACGGTTATGTAAATAATTTTTAAATTTAAGATCATTAAGTTATCTTGTATAGAGAATGTTATGTTTTGATTTTGTTAAATGATATGTTGGTAAAGGTAACAAATAGAAAAACATTGAATATAACATAAACTATATAAATGTATTTGAGTGATTAAAAAATGATTCATTATTCTAGGTGAATTAAAAAAAAATATCTAATATGTTCTCAAATAGTATTGGTTGCTAAATCTTCAGATGGAATGAGATTTGAAAAAAGTTTTAAATTTTATTTAAAAGATCAATGACTATAATGTTGCAAACAAATAAAATTTGACATGGCAGATACACTCCATGCTAGAATATCTAAATTAAAACATTATTGATAAATAAATAATAATTATACTAAGAAACTAATTACCAAAAGATGAAGTTGAATCACTTATGATTTTTTTTTAATTTTTAAGTTATCATCACACGTTGCTAAATGGTGTACTTGATCTTCAAATGTAAATTAAGCAATTATTGAATTGATAATAAATTAAATTATTTAATTTATTTAATTATATTTATTTAGAATTATAATTTACATTTGAACCAACAAATTAAGAACCATTAGTTAAAAATTAAACTGAGATGATTAATAAAGTGTAACTTGATTGAAAATAATTTTAGAAATTAAACACTACAATATATTTAATTCAAGGATTATAATTCTAATCCTAGAATAATCAAATAAGAAATTAATTGATTAAAATTTTAAAATTATCCTTAAATAATATATGGATATTATTTAAGTGACAAATAAATATTTTACCATTTATAGTGTTTTTATGATTCTTTATAAATATAAAGCCATTCTTCTTATTTTTTAATAGGTTGTTTGTTAGACAGAAAAACTATGTAAGTCACAAAAAAAAAGAATTAATACTCTAAGCATAACAATCTCTTTCTCTTAAATAAAGATTTAGAAAATTTCTTACTAGTGATTTATGTGAATTACCGTTAAAGGCCGAATAATTGAACGACTTGTGGTTTACGATAACATAATCTTTAAAGAATTATTTAAAATTAGAGAAGATTAGATCTTCATGTAATAAATCCGTAAATAACTCTATATTTATCTAATGAGATCTTTACGACTTTCAAATAATTTTGTTTTATTATTTTTATTATATATATGATATTGAGAACCCTACATGCCATCCACATAAGCCTTCTTATATAGCTTTGCTTTGTCTCATTACTTTTACTAACAAAAACCCATCATTGTTATCATCAACTAAATCATTAGCTTTGATCACACAGTCATGCATCACCAACCAATGCTATCTCTCTTTTCACTAGCTTTTTTTTCCTTATCATCAATAAGACTAGCTAATCATCTAACAGCCTCTAAAATCAAAGTTGTTAGCCCTTTTCTTTTAATAGTCATGATCAACCACTATCCATGATATAGTGAAAATTAATCACTTTTCCCTACATGATTGATGTAGCTGTAATACAAAAATAAAGAAAATTGAGAGAGAAAAAAAAGAAAGAAATAAAGAAACTAAATCTTTTTTAAACTAGATTTCTAGGTACATCTCATCACTAACACATAATAAAAGAAGAGAGATCGAGTGGTGCTGCTTACTCATCCCAAAAAGCTTTTTAACAACACCAACAAATATTTTCAAACTCAAAACAAATATTCATTGTTTTTGAAAGATCTTGATGTGTTACGAATCTATCATAAATGTTTGTGTTGCAATAATCGGGTAGTGTTTGAGATTGTGTTTTTTTGCTTGAAAATATGTTAAGAAAATATTTTTAATATTAACAACCAAAATGATAAAAAAATTAAAAAAAAAGATCAAAAATTTTCTAAAGCATTTTTTAATTGTAAACTTCTAACATTTTAGGGTTCATATATACGTGGCAACCTTAGAGTTATGATACCAATAAGGAATCTATAAATAATATTGGAATTAATATCTCGTGATTGGGTTGAAAGGGTCAGGTTACAATAAATTTATTCGAGGTGTAAAGGTTTGGAATCATTATGAAATTTGATTTGAATTGATATTGTTTTTGAATTATAAAATTTATATATTAATGTTGCTTATGAATAATTAATTTATATGTGGATGTAGAAATAGAATATATAATTCATGTCACATGTCTAAATCACCATAATTAATTAATGCCACAATGTGACATCAACGTGATGTATTTGTCTTCTATTCTTCATAAACATGTCCTCTCAAGGAAGCAAACCATGCATACAGATGAGAGAGGCCATGCTTATGAATCAGATGAGAGAAAGAGAAAGCGACGATGGATTGCTGTTTGTTTATAATCTTATGAATTACTTTTTCCTGGCTCCTCCTTTTGGATGCCTTCCAAGTTTCATCATAACAGCCTCCTTCAGCTTCTCTCTTCAAGTACTTTCCTTGGATACTTGCTAGGTTTCAATTCCAAAGCTTCTTTCTCTCTCTCAAATGGCAACCTTTATATTTTCGGCAACAAATTAATTAATCTTTGCTCACATATTCTCAGCCTTTTCAAAACGTGGACTCAAGCTTTAAGCTACCCATCTTCTCTCTCGAGAGATTCTTTATTTTCAGCAACAAATTAATCTTCTTTCTACTTTTGCAGGTAAGGTATATTTAATTGCTATTTTTTTTAAAGTGTGATAATTATTTTATTGTGCTTGAAAATAATAATATTTAGTAAATATTAACAAGGTGAAAACGTGTTACTTTATTAAAAAAATTCAAATAGTATTGTGCTGCTAAAAACATTTAAATTACTGGAGAAATTTTAAAAAATAAACCAATGTTCAAAGTGTTTCATTAATGTGTATTAGTTTTTTTTCTTAATATTCAATGATTTTAATTCCTTTTTTCTCTGACGGTGTTTTGTTGGAATTTTAACCTCACTCTGTAAAATAATCTCACATACAAATAATCATGCTAAATAACCAAACACCAAATTTATATGAAAAATCTTCTCTAACATCGAGGGAAAAAAATTAACTCCAAAATAATCCAGAAAGCAATATTACAATCACGCAAGACTCAAGTTTGATAGTGAATTTAAAGAAAAAAGAATATTGACAGTAATACATGCTACATCTTTGTATATTTGTAAAGTTCAATACTATAATAATATCATCACCTTGAGCGCTGCATTTGTGACTATAATATCTTTGAAAAGAGCTTCAATATTTTGTCATAAAATCCTTGTTTTTTTATTATATCAATCCAAAAAAAAAAAACCCTTTTCTGTTAACTGGTCTCCGTGTCAGCCCTATCCATTTTAAAGAACACTTGTTCTTATATATATATGTATGTATGTATGTATGTATATATATATATGTATGTATGTATGTATGCGTGTCTGTCGACTTGGGTTCTTAAGAAACAGAGAACCCCGTTTTTTCTTGTTCAATTTCCATCGCCAGCATGCGCGCACACTTCACGGTTTCACCCGTAGTTTCCTTTCTATTCTCATTCTAGTTATTTTCTTATTTAAACAATCATGATGGATCCACAGTGTTCTGACGACAGATTCTTGGTTTCTAGATGCTAATTATATGCACTGCTTGGAAATTCTTGCTACTTGGTGAAGACACTTAATTACAGCCGTGATAAAAGGGAAGACTTTAAGAAATGCGAGTACTTTGTACGCGGCAAGTCAATGCCAGTGGTCCAAAACAACAATTTACTTGGAACGAGACCTCAAATTAATCTAATGTTTGACATTTAAATAGACTTGGCCTATTGTACAGTTTGATCCTTTATTAATGTTGTCGCGCCCGCATAATACATTATAGCGGCCTTAAAAACAATATTTCATGAAAATAATGGATTTCTAGCACCTTATTTTTAGATAAAAAATAATTTATTTAAAAAATTATTATCTAATATTATGATGATTAAAAATTCTAATTGATCAATAGAGAGTCTACAGTACTAAACTAGTTATATAGAATGAAGGATATTATTACTCCTTTAACATTCTACTTGAAGTATACTACATTGCTGGTATTGTCTTAAATTTCTGAATGTTTATTAGTTTATACTATGAAGATTTGCTTATAATATTCTTGACTCTAGCGCTAGTAAATATTCAACTATAGATATTTTTAACTTTGGCTTTATTAAATATTACGTAGCTATAAAATAAAATAAATTTAAATCAATATTTTTATTTATGACTTTAGTGTTAGTAAATAAAAAAATAAAATTTATTTTTATGCATGCATATATTTTTTATTTTTTATGTAGCTAAATAAAATAAAATAAAATAAATTTAAATTAATATTTTTTTATTCTTAACTCTAGCTTTAATGAATAAACCAATAATAAAAATAGTTTTAAATTATTATATTTACTCCTAACTCTAAAGTAAACAAACTAATAAATTTATGTTATTTTTTTTTATTTATGCATACATATATTTTTTTTGGAAATTGGGCCAGTTCAGCCCATATAGACTGGGTTACACTCAGTCACTGGCCCAAGCAACTCAGCTGCGCACCACAAAGCACGCGTGAACTCAATCACTCGTGCATGAGCAGATAAAGGAATTGAGTAAGAATATACAATCGGAAGTGAATTAAAATTCAAAGTAAATAGTAATCGATGAAATAAAATGAAAAGCGGGGAAAAGAGAAAGTAGTTTTTTTTAGAAAATAAATTTGAAGAAAGTGAATTATTTTTTAATATTTGATAGTATAATTAAAAATAAGTTGGAAAATACTTTCTAATATTTGGTTATGTCATGGAAAATGAGTCAAAATAATTTATTAATGTTTTATTTTTCTCAAGTTTATTAAAAAGTTAAATGAGAATGAAATTGAAAAAAATATAATTTCATAAATTATCTCAAATAAAATAAATAATAATCAAAATAATAGAGATCAAATCTAAAAAAATAAAAGATGAAGAAATAATAATAATAATAATTAACATTTCATAAATTATTTTAAATAAAATAAGTAACGATAAAAAGAATGTGGATGAAATTTGATACATAAAAAGTTTTAATAAAAAAATGATAAAGAAAAAACATATAACAATTATAAAAATGAAGATCAAAGTTAATATAAAAATTAAATTTTAAAAGATGAAATTAAAAAATAAATATTCAAAACAATATATATATTTAAAAGTTTGAGAACCGAATTTAATATAATCAGTAAATAATATGATATTTTTAAATTTTTCACAACTTTCAAAAAGTTTTTTTTACTCAAATGTTTTATGAAAATACTTTTATGAAAACTAAGTCAAATTTTTCTTTAACTGAAAAGTATTTTCTATTAACCAACTTTTTTAATAATAAATAAATATAAAAAAATTTAAAAAATAATTTTAAATTCTAAAAAACAAACTTATCCTTACCTAGTTTTGCAAAGACTTTGTACGAGACGGTACGAATCGACGGGCACTTGGCAAAGCTCCTGTCTTCAAGCTTGCTTCCTGCTCGTTGCTCTTTCTTTTTCTGTTGTTCTGTTTTTGTTCCCCTTACTGTATTCTGTTCTTTACTGTATTTTATTCTTTTTGTTCTTTTGACTCTCTCTTTGTATGTGCTCTAGCTAGCACTGGTTTGGAAGAAGACGATGATGAAGGTATAGTGGCTGGCCAAAACTTCCTCTACACCTCTGTTTCCTTTCACTTTTATTCTGCCCATGTGTTATTCGTCTCCTCTAGTTCTCCTTCCAGTTCTTTTCTTTTGTTGTTTGTGCTCCGCTGGGTTCTGTCTCTGGTTTTCTTATGATTTATCTCTAGTTCCCGTCGCTTTTTTTTTTCTTTCTTTTTTGTGTGGCTTTCTCTAACTTTTATAAAGCCAAAGGATAGCCTCTGTTCATTTGTTCGTGCATTCGTGTCTCACGATTGTAAGGCACGTTCATCTCTATTTCTTTGAGAAGAAACAAAGGAGCATCATTTTTGTAATCAACTTCGTGGCTCCAGAAATAGCAACGTGGGTAGAGACATGTTTTTGTCCATTTCCTGTTGAATCGGTCTCTGATCTGGAGACAAAGTGATCGTTTATATATGGAAATGGCTATTTTCAACTTGGGCCCTGAACTTCTGATATTTAACAATTGGATCCTTGATTTCATTAACTAATTCCAATTCAATTAAATCCTTAAACTTTTAATTTATGTTGTGTTGGCCCAAATTTCATTTTTTTTCTTATTTTTTTATTTCATATTTTTTTTAATAAAATAAGATATAATAAAATAATAAAAAATTAGATTACAATAAATGTGGGATATGCATTCACATGCACGCATGAGTGTGTTAAAAACCCACCATCTTATATGCTTGAATTTAAGATGAGATGGAAGTAATTTGTTTAGTTGAAAATATCTTTTACCTTTTTTTAATATAGATATTTAAATTAGTTTACATGTATCTTAATTAATTTTATGAATCTTGAAATTAATGATCGCAAAAACTTCCTATGATCTCGAGAGGACTCGAATTCATGATAAAGAGCGGAGACATGTTAAAAACTTAGGTGAGTTATAATCTGGTTAAGATTTTATTTGATTAAATATGTATAAAACAATTCATAATTCTTAATAGAGTTTTCAAAATATTCTGAAAATTTATGTGGATACTTCTAATATAATGTTTTAGCTTGGGTTAATATTTTAGACAATATATTTAAATTAAAATTTTATTATTAACTTAAAAAATTTTTGTATATAAATTAATAATTAATCTCTCTCTCTCTCTATATATATAAAATAGGTCAGGATAGAAAAAATTCTTAGATCCGTCAAACATACCCAAGAATTGAGTTAGTTCTGAGGATTGTCTTTTGCCTTCTACTTAAACATGCATGAACATTAATTTAATCGCAGTCTTTCCAGATTCACGTTTTTATCTGAGCATATGCCCCAAAAATATGTTAAATCATGGTTCTTTCACGAGCCTTTTAGATTTATGACATCTAGTTACTCTCGTAGCAAGTTTCTTTCCCCAATCTGGAAGCCTTCATAGTTTCTTTCGGATAGGTCTTGGATATTAAGGAATACCTTGGCTATTTACCTGTTTTGAGTTCAGCATATTCTTTGGAATGATAAGGCTGACTAGTTTTGGTCAGGGCCAGCGGCTGGCATTTTCGGGACTCTGCAAAGTCGCGGGAGAGCATTTTCGAAAAACCCATTGGTGGACCAAAGCAAACTGCTATATACAGGAAGAAAAGTATTTTGCTCTTCCTGTATGGGCCGCTGTTGTGCTTATGTGGAGCAATTAGTGGACACACTTTCTTCGGTGAACATAAGTAGTCATATTTAGCCATAAAAATCTTGAAAATTAAAACAAGACGATATATAAAATCAGATTTGCAGGAATATTGATATCAACAAAAAGAATAACTGAAAAAAGTTAAAAAAGAATTCTTTTTCTTCAATTGAGTGTGTAATTTTTGCTACTCCTACATATATATATATATATGTATATGTATATGTATATGTATCTAAAGAAAGTAACCCTGAAAATGACCCAAAAAAGGTGTCACCGTGTACAAACGAACAGTAGCAAAACACCCACCACAAAAGAAATGTTCCACTTTGATGATCTGGTATTTCTTAGACCACTTCCATTGTTAAACGAATTCTCCGGCGCCAACAAGGAGCTAAACGTGAAATTAGGATTTGACCCATAAAGAGCTTGAACACCATTTACATCGTCAATCTTGAGGTCCACCTTCTTAGACCTAGGACTCAAACTTGGATACATCACAGCTTCCTTAACCGAAGAGTGAGCCAATCCAAGTACATGCCCAATCTCATGAGTAGCAACTGATTCCAAATCAACAGCCGCCCTTGACTTAACTGTCTCAAAATCAAGTGCCCACGTTTCACTTGCGTCAAGATGAAATCTTCCATTCTCCGGTGAAAATGCGTGAGCCAGTACTCCTAGAACCCCATCGAACGGTTGTCCGTCGCCGTGATCCCTGTAATAAAACCCGATTCGAATATCTGCCGATGGATAATCTTCAATTTCCATGAAACTCACTGGAATCACCTGTGCCCACCTTGAAAAGGCACGCTTGAAAACTTTCTTTATGTCGTTTAAACTTATGGAATCAATCATATTGTTCTGCGAAAACGCATAGGTTAGTATCACCGGTGCCTGACGTCCCCACCTAGGCTTCCCATAAAAATATGAAAAATGTTTTGTGGCTTGAAACGTTGTGCCATGAGTCTTTGTGTCACTAACACCACATCTAGGGGACACGATCATCGATATGGTATTAGAATCCAGTAACCCTGTTACAGGTAATCCTAGATTAGTTTGATATGCAATAACAGCCGATTCGAATTGCTTATCAAAGATATCCGTGAAATTATTCTCGTCGGCAATCGGGAGGTAACCGAAACGGTTGAAGTATTCCTTCAGCTCCGACATGCCACTGACTTGACTTCCCTTCCCGGCATCAAGGAAGCGAGTGAAACCATGCCATGTGGTGGTGGTGGTGTTGCGGGTATCAACGGTTATGACAGTTGATGAAGACCCTGGTAATATTCTGGCGGGAAAGGAAGGGCGGCAGAGGCAGAGAAAGGAGAAGGGGATTAGGAAACTGTAATAACTGAAAAACTGAAACATAGTAATTTGTGGGGGTACTGTTTGTTATTTTTGGGATTTGGACCTCTATTATTGCAGGGGATGAGAAGATTTATAGTCATTAGCTAGGGAGCTCCGATTGATAAAAGGTGACTAAATTTTCCATAAAAACAACATAAAAGTCATGTATGAATATATATATATATATGTATATATATATATATAATATCTCAGATGAGATGGAGAAACAAGTAATTGAGGAGGGGAGAAAGTTAGGAAGATTCTGCCGTGGCCTTGTGTGCCTTTTGATTACAGATTCTGACTTGGTGGGGTGTTGTATGGTGGGTAAACCACTGTCTATATGTTGCTAATCAACTGTTTATTTTAATTTAATTTCATATAATTAATTATCAAAGACCGGAATGAATGTATTTTTAATTGAGGACAAAGAGAAGGGATAAGCTCAGGAAGATTAATTATAACAAATTTGATTTGTTAGAGTTTAGTTGATAATTTTCAGTTTGTTGACCAAATTAGTTGCTATTTAATAGATTGAAGTTATTTTCTCCGGCAGTCACCGTCTAGTGGAGCGTCTCAGCTCTCATGTCCCTAACTTGTATTAGACGACAATCGCTTCATTTTTTACATGCCTAGTTTACCTTGCTTTCTATTGGTAATGGTTCCAGTAATGTGGCATCCACGTGGGATGTGTGCCGAGTAATTCGGTATGGTGTGCCTTTACGAAAGTGTTTTTTAATTTAAATTATATATAAAATGATTTTTTTTTTAAAAATGTTTTTAACATAAGAATATGGTTTTTTTCGGTGAAAACATAATTTAAAAACATTATTTGACCTATAATTAACAGAACTTCCTCTCCGTCTCGTATTCTTAATTTTGCAACTGTTTCATGTCTTAACAGTTTTTGGAGTGCTGAGCGGTTGGTTAGCTGATCTAATCTTATATATATATTTGAAGGAATTATTAGGAGAGATCTGAAGCAGATAGAGAGGGTGCATTAATTGTGATTGCTTTTCTTAGTGAGCAAAAATAAGTTAAACTGACGAAGTAGTCTTTTTTGGTCGCTTTCAAAGCGCATCGGAGTTATCTTGATGACGCAAGCACAAGTATAAGTCCATTATGAATAAACTAGTTTCTTTGTCACAATAATTATCAAGGGGTCCTAGCTATCCCTCTTTTATATCTCACCGTTTAAAAATACGGTGTAAATCATGTCTTTAATTTTTTTATATATATATATTTGAATCATTTTGATATGTTTATTTTAAAAATAATATTTTAAAAATAAAAATTATTTTAATATATAAAATATTTTATAAATAACTATAGCCAAACTATTTCAAAGCTATTGCTTATTCCATGATAGCGAAAGCAAATATGAAAGCATTGAGATTTGGAATCTCGGCATATGATAAATTCAATCCTAACCTTTAGAATTCAGGTACTGAACATGCGAGATGGTGAATAATAAATTGAATTTTAAGTAAAGATCATCATTGATACTCGATATAAAATCTCAATAACCCCATCCAAATATACTTAAAATGAGGAGAAATTATAATATATATATATATATATATAACTATGTCTTCATTACAAGAAAATATTTATATTATTTGTGTGTAGTTTTTCACAAAATTAAGTAGAAAAGCTTTAATTTTATGAGGATAAAACCCTTAAAATGATTTTTTTTTTGCTATAATAAGGTTGATTCTTTGATAAAAAACAATTTTTTATTTACACTTTTCAAAACAGAAGAAATCTCAATTCCTTAGTGCATAACTCTTTTATCAAAATCTCAGCTTCTCAGCTTACCGAAAAAAAAAATCTCAGCTTCTCAATGATAACACTCTTTTAAAGATTTTACTATTATTGGATCAATTCTATTATAAAAATGACAATCAACAAAACGACGCGCAAGAGAAAAAAAAAAAAAGGCAACCTATTTAATCACACCAATTAAGTCTCACAATAATCAAACGAACACATCCACACATGTAGAGTATCAATGCAATCAACCATATCCAAGCCAACACACACCCACACAATAAAAAATCTGTAAGGATTACGGACACCACATATCTTCACATTGATATGATATTGTCCACTTTGGGCCTAAACCCTCATGGATTTGCTCTTGAGCTATACCAAAAGGCCTCATACCAATGGAGATATTTGTCCATCCTTATATACCCTTGATCCTCCCCATTTCTAACCAATATGAGACTTTGGTCGTATACCCAACAATCCTTCCCTCGAAACAAAGGACCACCGAGCCTCTCCTCAAACGATCATTTATCCATCCACTCTCTGCCAACCAGAATTTTTCATTCTCTACTTCTCTCTACTTCATCGTGTTGGGGTTAGGACACGTCCATGAAGTACCGGAGAGTACTACCTGACTTTGAGAGTTTTTTGCTCTTTGTAGGTCAACTCCTCTTCACTGTGTTGAGATCAGGACACGTCCATGAAGCATCTGGAGCACACCGTCTATCGAATAGAGCTGATCCATGGATTACATCGTGATTTAATTAGGGCCCACCACCTTTTGTTCGGCATTCCAAGAATTCATCCATCATGGCTAACTCCGGGGTATGGCTCTGATACCACTTGTAAGGATTACGGACACCACATATCTCCACATTGGTATGATATTGTCCACTTTGGGCCTAAACTCTCATGGATTTGCTCTTGAGCTATACCAAAAGGCCTCATACCAATGAAGATATTTGTCCATCTTTATATACCCTTGATCCTCCCCATTTCTAACTAATATGGGACTTTGGTCGTATACCCAACAAAATCAACAAGTATATTACAAATTATCCAAAACAAATAAATTAGCGCGTTGGGGTTTGAAGTTGACATTCGAGAATCATTGGAGTCGGTAGAAAGCCGCTGGAACTGAGCTCGACAGTGACGATTTGTGGAGCTCACACTCGGTACAGTAGGCAATGCGTGAGGCAAGGGCTTGTGAGACGGCGTATGTGTTCCATGCTCCTCTACCGAAACCTACAAAAAACTAGGCAGAAAAGATCTCATTCTTGGTGGAACACGATCGTGATTATTGCTGGGTTCATTTGGGCAGAACTGCGACTGTGTTTATCCTTTGATCAAGGCTGGTTTGTGACTGGAGAATAAGGAGGAAAGGCTAATGATCGTGTTGCCGCTGTTGGTCATGTGAAAGGAGGAGAAAAGGTGTTGCTTGTGTGCTGCTGTCGTCATTAAAGGGTTGTGTTGGTGTGTGGAGAAGATGGGTGTTTAGTGCTGGTGTTGGGAATGAAGCTGTCAGTTAGTATTGGAGAGGAACGAGATAGATTTATGGCGGCTTGCTTCTGGTCTGGTGGTGGCTGTTGCTGCTACTTCTTTGCAAACATGACAGGGGATTGAAGACATCGTGCGGCACCTGTGTGAGGTGGAAAAGATGGGGTCTGTGGCAGTGTGGCTAGATAGATTCTGGCTAAAAAGAAAATAATTAATAAAAAAAATGTGACGGCTTGGGTTGAATTTGTGTTTCTTTTTTTAGGAAGAGGAGTGGAAATTAATGTTTTTTTTTTCTTTGTTAATGTCTTTTTCTAGTCTCTTTCTATTACTTGTTCTCTCCAAATTTCGTTCCTTCTCCACCGATTCCTTAGAACTTTCTCTCTTTTATTCTAGCCAAATTTTTTCTTCCTATTTTTCCTTAGAATTTTCCTCCCCTTCTCATATGATCTTTCCTTAGTTTTTTTAATTTTATTTTTATCTCCTCCCTTCTCTGATTTTGTTTATTCTAAACCTAGGCCCCATTGATTATGTTTTCAAATATATATATATATATATATATATATATAAAGAAAAAAATCGAATGACATCACTAATAAAAAAGCTTTTTGAAAAATAAAACATTGTATCAAATAATGCCGCAAACTAAAAAAAAATAAATCAGCATGGAATCCACACAAATAATGAGAAAATAAGATGATTACCTTGGAATCCATTTGATGTAAATAAAATGAGCAACTTGGAACGGATCTATAATAATAATAATAATAAAAAAGAAATGATCAACTTGTAAGCCATTTAAATAAAAATAAAAAAAAGCATCATGGTATAACTTAATTTGTTAGTTTTTAGCTTTATTCACTAAAAATTATTAATTCAAGTTTCATAAATTTTAATATTATTAAAAATTTATATAATTATTAATTTTAAGATCTATAAGATTAATCAAACACGTATAAACTAATCTGGATATCAATATTAATAAAAATTAAAAAAATAATTATTTTTAAATTTATAAATATTATAATAAAAAGATCAATTTAAGATATAAAAAATGAGTTTGAGATTAACTTAAATAAAAATAAAAATGATAACTTACCTAGTTTTGGAATCCAACTGCGAATCTTTTGATTTGCAAGGCTTGACCTTCTTCATAGGAGAGCCTACAACTTTTTAATGGAAGGGCTTGAAAATAGTATGATTATAGGGTTATAATTCTCTTGATTGCATGGCTTGGAACCTTTCTAATTGCAGGGCTTGAAATTTCATGACAGCAGGATTTGACTTCATGATTACATGGCTTGAATTTTCTTGATGACATAGATGGATTTCTTTATTGTAGGACTTGAACTTCTCCTTATAACAGGGCTCGAAACTTTTTCATTGGAGGACTTGAAAATCTCTTAATAGTAGGGTTAAAACTTTTTAATTGCAGGGATTAAACTTCTTGATTACAGGGATTTAATTAAAGATATCTTTTCTATAAAAACAACTTATTCTGATTATATTCATAAAGCAAAAAAAAAAACCATAAATTATATATTTTAAAAGCATAACCTTTAATTTTACCTTTCGTTTTAAAAGTGTTAAAAGCTTTAACCTTTAATTATATGCATTGGTTTGCTTGAATCACTTAACTAACTTTAACTATTCTTAATATTCACTACGAGCTTATCTTCTCATATTTTTTTATTTAGATCACTAATTAAATATGGTTCATCCATCATTCTAGCTTGATCCTTATTAAATTTATTTGTCATCAGTCTAGTGATATCTTGTCATTATTGCTCATAATTACCATGAAGAAACTATTACCTCAATTTGTGATGCAACTCCTGAAATCTTCTTTTTTTTTGTTGTTATTAACATTATTGGTCATTATCACCATGATGAAATTATCACCTCAATTTGTGTTGGAACTCAAATCTTTTTTTTCTTTCTATTATCATTGCATTATCTTAAAAACGAATTGTCCCAGTTAATTTTGTCATGTTCATCTTCATGCATTGTCATCATTCTTACCAAGAGCTTTGCAAATTTGGTCAAGATGAGGATTTTATTGTAAAACATTTTTTCCTTTTATTTTATTGTAAAAAAAATCATAATGATTGTGTTCATGTTGATCCAACCATTGAAATTAAGATATAAATTTGAGAATATTTTCATGAAATGAAATCTAGATTTCTTTAGTAAAATAAACGCAAAACATGTCATTCAAATATTAAGTCTTTTAATTTGTACACATCATGTATCTCCATAAAGTTTTCTTTTCGTACATTAAAAATAATTCCTTATATTTGGTTTGAAATTTTTTTAAAAATCATTTGAAGGACTTTTGTTTTCATTTTATATTCTTTTTTATGGTACAATCACATGATATAATTATATTAATGTTTATGTTTCTAAATCAAGTTTGTCTTTTTATTTCAATCAAAGGTTAGAATCTAAAACAACAATAAGTATTATTTATTATTTTAACCACGTTAGTTAAAACATTTTTTTTAATTAATGTCGTTATTTTATTTAACCAAATAAACAAATTGTTTCAATTGAAATAATTTTTATTAATTAGATATTATATTATGTCATGGGAAGCTTTTTTAGGAGGAGGAAAAAAAACTCAAAATCGATGTTAGGTGGAAATGTCAACTCTATGTCATAAAAAAATTAAAATTAAAATATTATCAATGGAAGTATTTGATTGACACAATCTAAAAAATTGCACCAAAACAAAAATAACTAATGTTCATCTACTCAATTGAGAAAAGTAAAAGTTCATGTACCGATAGTGCAATTTTCCCTTATTGAAGGGCCATAGGAGACCTCAGCAGAAAACGATGTACGATGTAATTGACTAATGTTGAACGGAAGTATTTGATTGGTTGAAGTTGAGCAAAAGTATTTAACTGAAAGTTTTGAAAAACTTAATGCACCCAGATAGAAAAACATTTAATTCCATATACTTGATCGAGAAAAAAGTGAAAATTGAGGTACCAACGGTGTAATTATTTTCGTAAACCATGCAGTATGTTTTTGTTTTCTTTTGAAAGAGCATGGCATGCACGTGGAAAAATGCTAATGACCTTAAAAGTTGTTAGAATTAGTTGTAACTGACTTTAATCACCTTTCTCTCAGACATAAGCCCTGTCTTCAATGGTCCCTGTCGGATCTTGACACTATCATAGACAACAATGATACCTCTACCAATAATTCAAAATTTCTACACTATCCATTGCCTAAAAATTGCAACCCGGCCCAAGAAGTCAGTGGGCCTCTTCACAGTCTTGATTGCCCATGGGCTAGGGATTGTTTAAAAGTATTGGGCCACGTACTCTTGCTTCATGGTCTACGGTTCGGACTCTAAACTCCTATTGCAGATTTACCTTGCCATGGACCGAGGTCTATTAAATGGGCCAGAACGCTGCATCAATTTTGGATAAATGCCCCGCCGATCAGCTCTGAGTCGGAGGCCCATCTGCCAATCCTTCCTTTTTTCAGGTCACATGGACAAAATTCACCTTCGTTTTTGTATTTTAAAATATTTTTAAAAAAATTAAAATTTTAAATTATTTTTTTATGATTTAGATAATTTTAATATACTAATATTAAATTTTTTAAAAAAATTTAAAAATTATTTTAATACATTTCTAAATAAAAAATATTTACATACACCATTGAAAAACGAAAACTTTTAAACAGGGAGGGACTAGAGAGGAGAGTCATCATGATATAAATCCTCTTCGTTTGAAGACAATCAATAACACGAAGCATCATGATCATGGATTTTTAAGCTAGAACGCCCAACCATACGAAGACGGTGGCACTCAGTTAATTAGAAGCAATAGCACATCACTTTCTATCATGGAGTTAAATGTTCGTCATTAGCATCTGCAGGTCATCTTCCCGCATCCACGTGGCCGTATACTGAGCAGAACCCTTGAGCCGAAATCAGGTCATGTTTTTATTTATTGCTCTTTTAATGTAAGGTATCAACTTCAACAAGATTGCGCCAATTGAATGATGATAATGAAGTTCTTGACGTGCTGTCCTGACATTTTATACGAGGACTTCAACATGGCAATGAAATGGCTCAATCGACATTATTATTATTATTATTATTATTAAGCTCCAGTCTTTCATCAGACGGGCAGATATTCTCCAGCTCTTAAAAGTTGATGATTTGATGTTTCTATTTGCTGATCAAAATATTGACCTCCAGCTCTTCATAAAAAAGAGGAGGAGTTCCTTGTGGATGTTCATCATTCATGTAAGCAAGGATGGTCATAAAAAACTATATCGATATATTAATTTACAGCAAATCCAAGGGGCATTAATAAAATACTGTTCATTAAGATATAAAATATTAGGAATTGGAACAATATTTCTACCATTTCCCTCGTCATTCCAAAAATTCATGGCTTGACTAGTGAGGGTATTATTTTTATCTCCACGAGATGTATTAGTTATTATCTAATTAATTAAATCAAATCAATCCTTTTTATAATTATTAATTTAACCTTGACTGTAAAAAAAAAATACTCAAGGTTTTTTTGTCATTAACTTAGTTTCATAGCATTTAAATTATTTCATTGCTTTTATAATTAAAAAAAAAAACCTTACACTTAGGATTAGAGGTATTTTAATCTTTTCTTATTTAGTTGGCATCAACTAATTCATCTAGGTGACTCCTCTATGAAGGCAATATGTATGGCCTAAATATCTCTAGTTTGACACTAACGAATTTTTTTTTTTTGTCTCTCTTTAATTTTTATGCTCACCTTATAAATTTTTAAACCAACTCTTTAATCGTTTTTTCTTTTTTCAAGGTATGTTTTTTTTTATTTTGATTATTATTTATTTTATTTAGAGAAATTTATAAATTAAAATTATTTTTCAATTTCATCACATGAGTTTTTTTTATTTGTCTGATTTGATCATATTTTTTTTTATTATTTGTGTTTATTTAAGATGGTTTTTAATTTTTTTTTTCAATTTCATCTTTCTTGATTTTGTTTTTCCTATCAAATTTGATCTTTATTATTGTATTTTATTTTTTCTTGAATGTTTTTTAAATTGATTTTCTTCATGGTTTCATCCTTCAACATTAAATTGATTTACTGATGAGCTTTTTTATTTAGTCTGAGTTTAGAATTTAACAAATTATAGGTTTGAGAGATGATATTCCAATTGAATATAAGTCATTTTCTTTCGATTTAGTCATTAATTATTCAATAACTCTTCAATTTAGGCTGGAATTCCATCCGGCCCAAGCTAGTACAAGGCCAATTAGGAAAAGAATGAGGGCAAAGACAAGAAAACCGATAGTTGACCTCTCGAGCTAGCGTATTGTGATCATACTCATTACCTGGGTCATAATTTTGCATTTAACTTGGTTGATTGAAGGGTGACTTGCTTGGTATCCATCTCAAAATTAAAATAAGAAAAAATGTTATATTGATTTTTTTAAGCCGACTCATGTTTTTATTAGTTATTTGAATTTTCTTTTGCCCAATCAAATAAACTTAGTCATGTTAGAGCAATTTTCACTTAATCAATTTTAAGCTCTAGCTATACGAATTATCAGAAACAATCAGGGTGAAAGATTTTATTATTGACCTACTAAACTCGGCTTAATGAAACTATTTGACCTAGTGAAACTGATGAAAAGTTTTTTATGGTCAATTGTGTTTGTTTTTACTTATATTGGGTTACAAAGTCCTCTTTGATATGTACTCACAACAAAGTGCGAGCAATAGAACTAATACAACACTAAATCACTCTTTTTAAATATTACTAGGTTCCTTTCTTCCCTTTGATATACCGTAGGTTAGACCAAAAATATTTTTGACTCCAAAGAAAATCAAAGAATAAAAAAACCTAGATGATAAAAAAAAGTCCAAATATATAGGTCTGAAAGCAACCTCAAAGCTAAATAAAAATATGATTTAAATTTAAAATAAAAATTCAAGATAATTTTTTTTTAAAAAAAAACAGTGACATATTTCATTGGGTGCGTACCCATGCAGGGTATGACACACCCAACACCCTTGTAGGCTAGGGCCATCACACCTATGCCTAATGTTTTTAGTTTTAGGCAACACATCTAAATCCATTTTCATCTTTAGTGGGCTTCAACAACTTACCTGAACCCAACACTCTATTGAGAATTGTCCCAAGACCAACGCTAGTCCTTTAATATTTTATATTTATTTGATATGTGTTATTTTTAGTAAAATATAACTCAAAATATCATAAATGTGACATTACACTTTAGTATCTCCTTTTCACATAAAGACAAGATTTGTAAGCTATAAATATATCATAAATTTTTCAAATTACAGGTTCACAATCTCTTTATTCTTAACACTTTCAACAAGAATATTTTTAAATTCTATCTTTCTAAAATATTATTATATTTTCTCTCTCAATAAAATTATTAATTTAAACATCAGAGAGTACTTTCATCCTTCAAATAAGATCTCTTGCATGTAATATTTATTAGCTACCCTGACTTAGCAGGTCCCACCTGTTGTTAGCCATCACATACCTTAACTAAAAAAAGTATATCATATTGTTTAAACTAAAAGATTAACCAATTATCCAACACATCAACTTTATTTTTAAGCATCTTGAATTTGAGACTTATCAATTGGTTTTGTTTGTGGAAAATTAATCTAAAAGCCATAAGTTTCTAAAACTTGTTTGTGACATCTCTAAGTCATTTCATGACACACAACTAAAATACACTTAGGTCAGTATACATGACAAATCTACTTGTTATTATGGACACTTTTACCTAATCGAACCTTTAAAAATTTACCAGTCAAGTGCAACTCTTAACTTAAATTGTGATTGCAATCTAAGGGTAGAATCAGTCTTGCCATCCCCTACAAATTTTAAAAACCTTTAGCAACACACAATGTATTTTTAGCACCTTTAACAACACATATGCCCTAGCACACTGTCGACCACATCAGCCATCTATAAATGATTACACTACCCATATAAAAATAAGTGGAATGACATTCAAGAGAGTTATTTAAAGGAATACTCTTGCCACTACGATACCCATATAAAGAGCTAATATTCCAAACATACTCCTCTTATCTACTCTGAAATGGACATTAGTTACCATAGTCATTGTTCCATGTTATACTCTTAAGAGCTTTATAAATAAAAAATTACAAAAATGATTTGTAAATAAACATACTCAGGAGAATGATTACAACCCCTATTAATAAAAGAGCTTTTTTCTATCCAAACAAGTATTAAAAACTTAAATCCCTAATGATTATAATTATACAAAATAAATTTGAACAATTATGATGGCCTAGCCGACCAAAGGGAGTTTATACATTTATGATACAATAATTTAGAGTCAAGTTTTGTTGATGGGTTTAATGACCTCTATTCTAAGCTAGTGGCATGCTTCAACACTAATATGCCTGCTAAGAAAAGCTACACAAAATTATTTTATATTGCACAATAAAATTTTTAATGAGGAGATGTGTGGAAAAATTGCTTAAGGCTAGTCTTAGAGACCTTTATAAAAAGGATAGTGGAACATGCCCTTTTACTTACTATACAAAGCTAATACTCCAAATATAAATTCCTTATCTATCACGAGATGGACATTAATCGTTGTAATCAACATTTAATACAATAGTCTCAAGGCTTCTAAAAGCTCCATAAATAAAGGATGAAGGATTAAGAAACGATCTTTATAGCTTGGATAATGATAATTATCCCATCAGCAAGGGCTTTTTTCTTTTTAAGAACCTAAAACAAGTAAAAAAGAAGAAGAAATGTTTGTCTTTATAATTGATTTTATTATTTAATGATTAGTGGTGAATTTGAAAAAACTACAAAACTATGATAACACTTTGATGCAAGGATCTAATATCAAATATAATCAACGAAAGATAATAAAAACAAAGCAACAAAAAAACACAAAATCTTGGTAAATAGAGTCACACCACAAACTCTAATTCAAAATTTTTATTATTGAATAAATGACTCTAATATAGTTTACCTATCTAAAATATTTATAACTTCTCATATAAATTAAAAAACTCAAAAATAAAAAAATTATAAACAAACTAGGAAAAATAAAATCATCAATCTTAGTATTTGATTTTTTAAATTAAATAGAAAAAAAATAAGAACACCATAATTTTTTTTCTAAACTAAATAAATAATAACAACAACTAAAAATAATAATCTTTTCCTAAAAATCCTTAAACAATTACACTTTATTTGGACTAATAATGAGCCAACTAACAAACATATATAGTTTATGATGGTCTACTTAAAAATAAATAAATCTATCTCATGTTTGCTGTATTACAAGGAATCTAAATGATATGGACTTTTTTTTATTATGAATTACTATATAAAAGGAAAATATTGTGAATTTTAATAGTATTTTTATTTTATTTTCCCTTTCTTTTGTCATCAAGTTTTTTTTTTAATCTCCCCATTTCATATTATATTGATTAAAAATTTAAATAGTTATATTTATTGTATCCCTTAACAATCAACACTAGTATGAATTTAAAATACAAAAATAAAAAAAATTAGATGTATGGGAAAAAAATCCATGACAATTACAATAAAAACAAAAGATTTGTACCCCACA
Organism: Populus ilicifolia; assembly: GCA_015708895.1. Classification (NCBI taxonomy): domain Eukaryota; kingdom Viridiplantae; phylum Streptophyta; class Magnoliopsida; order Malpighiales; family Salicaceae; genus Populus; species Populus ilicifolia. The sequence continues at coordinate 20,738 of SRLM01000797.1, read as the reverse complement.
TACAACAAAAGAATTAATTTTCAAAAGTTTACCACCGAATAATTAAAAATAAATTACCGTTAAAATATATCCATTTTAGCATTTGAATTTTAAAATAACTAATTTATTAAAAAAATAATAAAAATACTGAGGATTTTCTATTTTAAAAAGCATGAATATAATAATATATTTTTTAGAGAATTAGCTAAAATAGTTTTCTTTTATTTTGACTAAAATATGGATATGGATGCTCTAACGAAATGTAACCAGAGGAAACATCATTTTGGTGACGGTTCAACTCATGCCCCTCTGACGTTCCTATAAAGTATAAACGGAGTTGGAAAGTGAATGGCCGCAGGTTTCCGCTCGCTCGCTCTCTCTCTCACTTTCCCTTCTTTTGTTTTTTAAAGCTCTCCTCTCTATGAAAACGAAAGGAAAGAAAAGAAAAAACCTATAACAGTCTTCCACATTTCAAAAATTAAAGAAGAGAAATCTGTAAACAGTAGTCTGATCTCTGAAGAAACCGTAATTTTTAGGGTTTTCCATTATCTCTACACAATTGGCATTGTTAATATTAACATTTGAGTGGTGGCAAATTGAGTAAATTAAATGATGAAAACAGGGGCAGAATCGGAAATAGAAGTAATTGGGAGTGGCTTGGAGGCTTAACTTGATATCGGAACAACCGAACCTGGCGGCTCTTTCAAACCACCCAAACGGCCAGCATTATCAATATCATCAAGATAAATACAATGACTGGCGGTGGTGGAGATCCTCTGTGACGCAGCTGCAACAGCAGCGGAGGAAGGTACCGCGGTCGCTAGTTTGCGGTTTCATGCTGTTTGGTTTGGGATTGATTTCTCTCTTCACTGGACACGTGGCATCTGATCTTGAGTGGTACTCTCAACGACTAGTCAAGCGCAGCTTCTTCTACTCTAGGCTGGTACTTAATCAATTAATTACAAGTTTTTCAATATTCTTCTTAGTTTTATTTTGTAATGTTGCTTGAATAAAAGTATTTTTTTTATTTAATAAAAATAGAAAATTTGAATATTTTTAGAGATTGGGTTGATGTAATGTGGCAATGGTGTGGCAGGAGGGGAGTCGACGCGAAGGCATTGATATTTGGAAATCGAAGTACTCGAATTTGTTCTATGGATGTAGCGAAAGAGGGCGTAATTTTCCTTGTATGTTCAAAATTTCTTCTTAAGTTGCTTTTTCTTACTAGAATCTTTGTTTTCTGTAACAATGTTAGACCGATTTCTCTCTATCAACACTGAATCAGTGGCTGTTAGAGTAGATATTATTTGCCCTGTTATTTCTTTTCAAGTTTGAACAGGATGCTGGGATTTTCCATTATAGTTTAAACTTTCTAACAATGCTAATTTGGTACGTAGCTGCCATACGTGAGGGGGCTTCTAATGGCTACTTGCTTATTGCTGCAAGTGGAGGGTTGAACCAACAAAGAACTGGAGTAAGTGAAGGTTAACTTATTATGCTACGGAAACTTTTGATTGAGAGTGCTTTATCAAACAGGGTTATATATTTGTTGCCGTGCTTATTTTCACCAGAAGATTAATGTATTATGTTTCGAAAATGACAATTTTGTAGATAACAGATGCTGTGGTTGTTGCACGGATTCTTAATGCTACATTAGTTGTGCCCGAGTTAGATCATCGCTCTTATTGGAAGGATGATAGGCAAGTTAGGACTTGTTATTCTATCTACATTAGTACTTAATCCGGAAGATCATTTATTTATTTCTCATAATTGCACTCTTTGTATTCGACCTTACACCTATTGTCTAATTAAAGAGATGTTGCTTTGCATGCAGTGACTTTGTCAACATTTTTGACATTGATCGGTTCATTTCTTACCTTGCAAAAGATGTCACCATTGTGAAAAGAGTTCCTGATAAAGTCATGCGGTCGATGGAAAAACCCCCATATACCATGCGTGTCCCCAGAAAATCCCCTCCTGAATATTATCTGGATCAAGTTCTGCCAATACTATTGAGGAGACGTGTAAGGCACTCTGCTCAGCTTGGAATTATTCTTTTAAATCTGATAGTTTCCTGTTAGCTATTATTTTCCACATGTACCCTTGTGTTTCTTTTAAAGTTCTGGAAAGCCAGGTCTCTTTCTCCATGGTGCGAAGTGTTTTACTGATGGATAAAGATGAATATAATGAAATGAATTTTAACGAATTTACACAAGCAGAAAGATGAAATAAATGAACCATAAGTTGCATAATATTGTGACTCCTGCCATTGTGTCTATTTGTGTGAAAATTGTTAACTTTTGTTTGGGTTATGTAGCATTATCCTTTTATTCAATAGGATATGAACTTTGGCAGGTTGTGCAGCTGACGAAGTTTGACTATAGGCTTGCAAGTAACCTTGACGAAGAGCTTCAAAAGTTGCGCTGCCGGGTTAATTATCATGCTTTAAGATTTACAAAACCCATACAAGAAATTGGTGAGACACTTGTCACAAAAATGCGAAAGATGGCAAAACGTTATATTGCAGTTCACTTGAGGTTTGTTACCTTTACCTCAAAATTTAATTGCCATGTCTAATCTGAAGAAAAACAAAAAGGTTTCTTCCTCAATTTTAATGCCATTAACATAGTTGGATGATTTGTTCTTCTTGTCCCCAATTAGTGGCCAAGGCAGCTATGAGTAGACATGGCTAAAATTTATGATTTTGGGATGCTATCTTGGCTAGATTCTCCTCTAGATTCTAGACCTTTCACAGATTTTCATGTACAACTATATGTTACATGACACCCTCCCCCTCCTCACACACATAAACAGTGTGAATGAATGCTTGGATTCTATTGCATTCATTCCATTGTAGGCTGTGGTAGGGATGCTTATCAGATTGTCTTTGCAACTAATGAATGCTAAATATATTATAACTGACCATTTGTGTAGAAGAACTGGCTTCTATATCTTACTCTCCTTTTAATTGTTATCAATGAATTCAACTAGATTGCTATCATATCCAGACATTTGTATTTTATAAGCAAGCTTTGTTTTTACATGTGGACAGAAACGGACGGGTGGTGAATTTTGTGTGCATATTTGGATTTCTGTGTTGTTCATGGCCCGACTGTTTAAAATTACAGGTTTGAACCTGATATGCTTGCGTTTTCTGGGTGTTACTTTGGTGGGGGTGAAAAGGAGAGATTTGAGCTCGGGGAAATAAGAAAAAGATGGGCAACATTACCTGTAAGAAAAGAATGCTATTCCTTTATAATCTCCAATTTTATATTTAAAGAAAGGTTCTCTACCCATAGGTTCATGTCACTCACTGCACTTATCTTGTGATTACTAGGAAATGAGGACCGTACTTTGTTAAGATGGATTCTGATGTTTTAATTTATCCCAAATTTGTACTTGCTATATTTTAGGATTTAAGCCCTGATGGAGAGCGAGGGAGAGGAAAATGTCCACTCACTCCTCATGAAGTAGGATTAATGCTGCGTGCCCTTGGTTTTGCTAACAACACATACCTCTATGTTGCATCTGGAGAAATATATGGTGGAGAAGAGACTCTAAGGCCCCTTAGAGAACTCTTCCCAAACTTCTATACAAAGGAGATGCTGGCAGTTGAAGATCTGAAACCTTTTCTTCCATTTTCTTCCCGCCTGGCGGCCATTGACTACATTGTCTGTGATGAGAGTGATGTCTTTGTCACAAATAACAATGGAAACATGGCCAAGATTCTTGCTGGTCAAAGGTGAGAAAATACTAGTCCATAGTTTCCTATTTGTCTTGAATATGCTTGAGCTTGAAATTAATTTGTGGTCCATAATTTGATTATAATACCGAGGAATAAGTGATTTAAATTTGAATTTTCAAGGCAGTTTGTTCTTTGAAAATACTGTTGCCTATATTTTCTACATTTTCTGTGTGATGTCTTAGACAAATTTGAGTTTTTGGACCATACTATAAGATATTCTCAGGTATATTATAAGGAAAAAACAGCAGTAAGATCTAACTGAAAAAACATGCTTGCTTCTGTTGTGATAATATGGAAATTGTTGAACTGCATTAATGTTGCCCTGGGCTCAGATTAGATAATTTATTGAGATTAAAGTTTGAGCCAGAATGGCTGAATTGAACTCCAATATGTAAATTCCCAAGAATCTCTTTTTGTGTGAGTACTTGATTTTTTTGTGTCGTTATCATCTAAAGGCAATCAAGACATTATATAATGAGTAATTTTAGGGATCCTTCTCAAGAAAAAAAAAAAATCTAGAGATACTTACATTTACTAATATTTGTTTACTATAGATGTGTTCTTTATGATCGATGCATTATTAATTATTCTGTTTCCGTAATTATAATTGTCCCATACAATAGTACACACCTCCAAAATTTTAAAATCTTGCTTGTAACATTATATGCTGTCATTTAGTGCATAAAAAAGTCACTCTTGTATAATTCACTCTTTTTTACGTACCATTTCCGTGCACTATTTTTTTTTTTTTTATAAATAATGGATCCAAGGAGGTACGCTGGGCATAAGAGGACCATCAGACCAAACGCAAAGAAGCTTAGTGCATTGTTCATGGCAAGGGATCGGATGGGCTGGGATACATTTTCCAAAAAGGTGAAGGCAAGCCAGAGAGGATTTATGGGAGAGCCAGATGAAGTGAGGCCTGGACGGGGTGACTTTCATGAATATCCATCTTGTATCTGTGAGAGGCCATTCACTGATGATGAAAACAGCAAGGGTAAAGATCAACTGTCAGCCAGGATTCCTGTGAACTTGAAGGAAAAAGTTCACTCTAAGTACGTTGGAGAGAACCAAGGTGACAAAAGCCTCCAGAGATTGAAGAGAAGAATGGGAGAAGAACCGATATCTTTAAGAGAGAATGAGGATGATTAAATTTTCCCTGACTGATGGTAAGAGTGGAGGCAGCTCCTGATTAGTAGCAGACAGAAATTTATGCCTCCAATATTTCATCTTCCGAGCACATGCCTCTTCACATGCTGGCACAAGATTTTATTGATAGCGGCATCGTAACTTAAGCCTTCTCCAATGTAGTATCTGCTTTCCTTCTCTCCAGTCTGTGATTAGATCATTGAATGAACTGGACCTACTGGAGTCAGGGAACTTAAATGATCTGGAATTGTCTATAGATAGTTTTGCTAGGGAAACATGTTTATAGGTTTGTCGAGGTCAATGGAACTTATTTGGATGCATCAACGAAGTGCAACTTCTCTGTGCAGTCATGTTCTGCGTTCTCTACATGTGTTTGAGATAACTGGAAGCGGGCTGCAGTGTGAAATTGTTTGCCACCGCAGTGGTTTTACCATGCAAAAGGATAAAAAGCTTAGAGACGCGCACGACAAATGGAAACGGTGTCCTTGATGGCCATCCGTTTGTTGATTTTTATAAGCGAAGCAGCCTCGTTTCGCGTATCAAGCGCTTAATTCATTTCATGTGGACGAAAAAGAAGGAAAGCTAGTTACGGACGATGAAGTTGCGATCAGCCCTGTTATGACAGTGAAAAGATTTTGCTAAGCTTTATCCTTTCTAAAATATTTTTCTTTAAGAAAATATTAAAATAATTTTTTTCAGACTTAATTAAAATCATTAAAAAAAACACTAAAAACCACTATTAATTTGTCAAAAATACTCCCATAAAACACTAAAACAACAATTCCAAACTGTTCCCTAAGCTACGAACCATTTTCTAGGTACCGAGATTAATTTTTTTAGAGCGGCGACCTAAGGCCATCGCAGCAGGTTGTCATCCATTCTATACAATTACAAGCTAAGCTACACCGAGACAGGTTCTGAAGACTAGATCATACACTGGATCTGCAAGCAATCAGTAGCTCTTGGCGACGACCTAAGCTTGGAAGAAAACCTCACAGTTCAAGAACCAATAGGACTAGAGGAGGATCATCCACTTAATTTATTTTTTTCTTCTTTGTATATCGGACCTAACACGTAATCTTTTACAAGGTATATACATAAATGATCGATATTATAGCGCTATAACAAACGGAAGTAACCAGGGGCCAGGGGCCAGGGACCTCTAGCAGTTCAATCAGCCCCCCTCGCGAAATTTAAATAGCAACTTCCATTCAGAAAACTAAAGAAAAGCTTATTGATTGTGGAAATAACCATCCCCACCGACCACCGACCACCTAAAACGGGAATTCACAAGGTATACATGACTGATCAGCAAAGCTTCCTGCGATTTCAAGCCAAACTATATGGAGATTTTCCATATACGACCCTAATGGCAAACGCTGGGAGATCAAATCATCATCGCACATAAACTAAAATTGATATGAACATCTACCCACTACATGTCATATTATCCCAAGCAGAATTTCCATTCCTACCTATCACCTCTATTATAAATATACACAACTACTCTTGCAGTGTTGTCCATCCACAATTGAGCATCTTTGCACTCGATATCATCATTGCATGAGCTCCTCTCAACCATGGTTATTCCCTGCAACAACAAAAGCAGTCACAGTTTTATCAATTTTCAATCATATACAAATGCACACACGAGGCTGGAATCCCCTGCAATTCAGCAGGGAGATGTTACCTCTAGAAGCAGTCCTACTTTTCTGACTTTTATCATGCGAGGCAGATGGAACTTTTGACACCATCAAGGAGCTTTGTAGCCCTTCTAACAGCTGCGAACAACAACGATCAACAAGGCATGAAGACGTTAATCTGCTTGAAAAACAATTGCCAAGAAAAGGATAATAAAAACAGAAGGTTCTCCATGGCAAAAAGTCATGACTAATATCAATTTGAACTGCCCCAAAGAAGATCCCAAGAAAATGGCAACGAAAAACCCAACAAATGACCCAAAGAACTTAAAAATTCTTTTTTGAAATTCACCCTCCCAGGACTATTTGTACAATTAACAGGAATAGGCAAGTGGTGCCACTTGCGCCAGCGATATTTAGGGGAAAATTGTAAGGAGAAGAGATTATCTTCGAATTGTTTGCACCCACAATTCCTCAATTTTTATTCACTACCCATCTTTGACTGAATGAAAAAGCATTCACTGGACAGATACAAAGTATAGAAACATGTCTTTCTGAAAGAGATGCTCCAAAAACCTTTGGACATTGCTGACGAGCTAAAATATGCTAGGTTGAGTAGAAATCAGCGTATCAACATGGGTATTGTCAAAAGGAAGCTAGATTTTCTACAGACCTCCTGTCCCCTAACAAAGGGGATGAGGAAGAAACCAGCCTGCTTTGTATGGGTGAGAAAAAGCAAGCTACCAAATAAAAAAAGATTTGATGCAATAAACTAAAGTGCATGCTATTACATCAAATGCTTCAAAAACAATAAAGGCCATTATCATCCTCACAGAAGCAGGTCCAGGGAGGAGACTAGCACAAGGTATGAATTCAGAGCTCTAAGAACTTACTCTTGATGTAGGCTGAATTTTACGATTAGACCTTCGTGGCTCTGTGACATCAGATGTTGATTTTGAAGAATCTCCATTGAAAACTTTGTCCTCTTCAATTCTACCCAACTTTCCACCAGCAGGGGCAAGTTTTCCTTTACTTACTCGTTGAGGTTTTGCATTTGACGTGGAAGTTTTCTTAGAGGAAAGTGTACCTGAAGGAAGAGGAAAGGAAGAAAATATTGGACCCTCTGTTACTTGCACGGAGCTAGATAAGGGCTGAAAGTCAGTCAAGTTACGTTTTTCAGATGTATTTTCAACATGGCTTATAGAAGCCTTGGTCTTTGCAACATGATCTGTAACAGCACCATCATTGGAAGCAGAAACTGTAGTTGTCAATGAGTTGTCCTGGGTAATTGTTCTACCAGAAACATTCTGTGGCTTTCCTGACTTAAAAACCTTGGGCTTCGGTGCTGCTGTTCGGTTTGCGATTGATTCAGTTCTTAAAGTATTCTTCCATCCACGGGATCCTGATCCCCGAGGCATCAAATATTTATCAAACTTTACCGAATCATTAGCATTGTTGTTTTTGATGCTCTGATCTGCAACATAATGCTTGCTCACTTCCATAAACTTCCTTTTTTTCCCAGGCTTTGGTACACCAAAGATCACTTTTGATCCTTCCTTCTGCAAGCCAGTCCGTGCCATTCTGAGCCCGTCTGGTTTATTACCATCTTTGGTACTCTTACCAATATTAAACAATTTTTCATGAGCAGCTAAATCCAATAAAGTTGGCTCATCAGGTTTATTAGTTTCCACAGAATCAAAACCTTTTGACAACTTATCGTTCCCTTTGGTGTCCACTGCAGGGCTCCGCACCCTCAGTCGTTTTTCCTGTGGAGTATCACCCTGAAGCATCAAATCTGTAAGTGCAAGCAAGAAAGTTTAAGGTCAATACACAGTGAAATATCAAATTAATGCACCTTGTTGGTCGAATGAGAGCCCACTCTTGAACTGGACCATTCAATCCATTCCCCATTTTCCCATAGGAGAGAAGGCCGAAGATGCCATGCTCTAACAACAGATGTTTCTCCTTGAACTGCTAGCAGAGTGACATAGATTCATAAATGAAATGCTACCTTTATATCCACTAACCGAGAAGCATGCAACCATGTGATTATTCATTCAACTACAGTAACCAATTGTACATGCCTGGAAATTGGACTGTTAGTGTGGTGCCATCTTTCTTGCTCCTTTCAATGACCACTCCTTCCCACCAGCTGAAGAATATCTCACACATATCAAAATGGAAAATACAGAGTAGCATGATATATAAAGTGCCAAACCATGGGTGCAGCAGTTTAAAACACATCATTTACAGGCCCTCACAGCACAAAGGATTGGGAAAAAATTCATTAGATTGAATTATGCGTAGAAGGCAATGGAAGAGAGCATGAGCAACCCTCACAAAAGCATGAACTACATTTTCAACACTGCAATATTCTCTTCCAAAGTTTATGGGAGAACTTGCTATCCTAATATAGCCTTGCTTAAAAGTATCCTTTTTTCTTTATCCCCCCTGAAAGGGAGACGTTTCAAGCTAAAACAAAGACTTTCATATTTTTCTATTTCTAATATATATAAAGCTGGAAGTTTCAAGAGTAAATATTAGTAAAAGATTTATTTGAATTGATTGAAGAGGTTATAATCACTTGATAAAATAGCACCTCGGTGTAGATAGGATTCAAAACTTAGTTATTCACCTATCAGAATTGCATCCAGTTGTGAGTAATTCTCTATATTTTACCCCAGCAATTTTGTACCAGAAACATAAATGGATTTTTTCTCGCATATATTTGAAAATTCCTGTTAAATGTTGGTCCCACACACTACAGCTGCATAGTATAGAAACGTGGTAACATACCTATCTTGAATCCATGCATCCACTCTATCACCAACAGACCAAATATGGTCCACCATGGCAGCTCGTCGCCTCTTCCTTGTTCCTTCTAATTGCACGGCAGTAATAGGGCGAGCTATTCGTATTTTTGGTGCTCTCTCTCCTTCACCTCTAAGTGTCACCCACTCCTTTAGCTTTTCTGAGCCTGCAGACAATCAAAACAATAAAATATGATCAATTGATGTGCATGTGTGGGTGCAAAAATACTAATGCTACAATTATTCCCTTTTCTTTCAACAAGCTACTTGAGGAGACTCCTTAGAGAATCACTGCCACTGGCTGTGATGAGCAAGATGCCAATAATAGAATTCAACAAGGAAATTCTCTCTGACCACAAGGTTATGTATGTATGGGAGATCAGCAAAGCCTGTGTGATGCTGTTGAACATGACACTACTAAAGATTGTATCTTCTAGGTCAAAATCACCCACATTTCAGTACTCCTGGACCTCCAGGCATGTTCATCATAGTTCATACAGATCACAAATTAAAACAACCACACAGGTAAGAACATTTACAGAATTAGCTCCATAGATACAGATATTAAGGCAACTATGCATATGTCAGCAGTTGGGGCAACACATCATACAAGCCACATCTGGCATTCTTCAAGCTATCATATATACATAAAAAAGCACATGAAGCAAAAAGAAATTGAGCACAAGGATTCTCCAAGTTTTCTGCATTCAGAACTATCTACTAATTTCTAATACATATATTGACAATAAACACAATGACTCACCTTCATCTGATGAAAGATTAATATAACTCACATATGCACTCCCATCCTTTAAATCCACGACATTGGCAGAGAACCAGGCTGCTTTAAATCCATTCCCATCTTTGAAAACCTAGGAAAGCAAAAAACACTGATAAATTAACAAGGACTAAAGGCAAACAAACTTTGATGAAACATAAAAAGGAACACAAAATTATCAAACTTTATATATTAAGATTTACAATTCCAATAATGGAACCTAAGAAAAGTTGGCAATTCCAAACCTCTACAAGGGACCCCTCCTTGATGCTGTTAAAGTTTTCTATAGTTCCCAAAGATCTTGAACCATTCTCAGATTCAGACACCTTGTAGCCCTCTTGTCCTTTAACATCCTTTGCAGCAGCTGCACCAGAACTCAAGAAACCATCTTCCAATCTCACATGGTCCTCAGTGGACTCCTCAGTTGGAGCATGTGGTCCCTCTCCAACTCTATCTATGTTAAGAGTTTTTCTACCTATAGCATTTGATTTAGAGATCAGTTCATTATTTATTTTGGCGACTTTCCAATAGCCCTCTGGACCCACAGCTACTAGCTCATTCAGTGGCAAAGGATCGCCCACAGCAACTATCTTCCCAGCTTGAGAAACAGCTTCTGCAGCCAGCTCCGCAGCTTTAACAATAGCATCCATATTTTCAGCTCGTTTTGCAGCAGCAGAAGCAACTTCAACTCTCCGTCTAGCAGCCTCCCTTGCCACAATAAGGATTGAACTGGAACTGTTTGTCCCATCATCACCCTTCAGGATGGAAGCAGGAGTAGCCTTTCCCAAATTCTTCATGCCTTCAGAAACAGAAATTGTATTGTCTTGACTGGGATTGTTGTAACCACCAGAATTTACTGCTTCATCAGCCAACAGTTTTGCTTGCACTGCAGCACTAGATGCAACTTTGGCAGCTGCCGCTGCCGCTTTTGCAACAGCAGCAGCTGCAGCTATTGCAGCAGCTGCAGAAGCTAGTTTGGTTTCAATATCTGGTGATAACCCAGAATTTCTCTGCTTATCCAACTGATTCCACATTTCCAGGCTGTGACTAACAGCAGCAGCAGCAAGAGTGGCAGCATCCTCTGCCTGCACTCTCGCAGCCTTCACTTTATCAAGGGTTTCCTCTGCCAAAATATTCCTCTGTTCTGCATTCTGATTCCCGTTTCTGATATCAGTAGGTGTAGGAGATACAGAAGTCACAAATTTCTCTGTAGGGGCTTTAGAAAGAAAGATGATAGGGCTTTTACTGGCAACAGAAGTAGACAGATGACTGGTAACAACAGGAGCAGAAACTGATCCTGTTCGAAGGTGAGGAGGCAAAATATTCTGGCCTGGACTATCAGAAACTGAGTTCTTTTTTCTTTTCCTAGGTTTGGGATCAGCAGAAGGCTGACTGGAAGACACTGCAACCTTTTTTGCATCTGGAACAGGAAAAGTCCCAGTAAAAACACTGGTGGAAGCCCCACTCTGAGCTACAGGACCAGGAGAAACATGCCCTGCACCAGAGATAATTGGCATGGATAAGTCTTTCACAGGTGTCAATTGAACTGGTTCTGAGATAGGCAATTGCGCAGAAAAATGACTACTTGTGTCAAGTGCAGGTGTTTGTGGAGATGGAGCCCAGGGACTGCAAAAAGGTGCCTGAGATATCCAAGGGTTACCAGAAAAATTTCTTATCTGTGGCGTTTGATGAGGATGCATAGGAGAAAGTGCCCGCTGATGATCCATAATGGGAGCCCTTGGCATGCTGCTTGATTGAAATGCGTCGCCAGCGGGGGTAGGTACACTCCAGAGTGGTGAAGAAAGGGGCACCATGGGGTTCACAATTGTTGGAGTACCCTTGCTGGATCGACCAATAGGTGAAGAGATTACTTTACTTTGAACAGTACTCTGTTTAATTGCTTGATCAGGAGCTCTGACACCTGCAGATCTCATTTGTGTCACACTTGTAAATCAACCAAAGCTAAAGCAAGATTAGACAGCTTAAAATCACAGACATACCAGGACGTGACTGCAAAGGGGTTTCTGGAGTAGTGAGATTAGTTTTTTGACCATGAAGCCGTTCTATAGAAGAGTGTAGGGCATTCTCCCATATGCTTTTACCACAATCTACCAGGACATTGTCAAAGTGAATGCGTTTCTCTTTTAATGTCGAGAATTATCACAAAACAAGGAAAAGTGCCACTAACCAGATCCTCCAAATGCTGATCTCATATATGCTTCATCTGGAGCTGTTCCTTGTCTGTGACACAAACAAAATTAAAGTGAGATTTAGGTATATTATAATCATCAAATGGTAAGGGTTTTATATATATAACATACAGAAGGATCCTGTAAATTCAAAAGCCAACCATTAAATCCAACAACCAAATGAAAAAACAGTTCAGAATATGTATTTTCTTTTTTTCTTTTTCTTTCCTATTTCTTTCCTCTCTTTTGGGATGAGAGGAGCTAAGAGATCATGAACACCACCTAAGACATCCAAAAGCACCTGAATCACATCCTGAAATTAATCTTGCCAACTCAGCCCATATATGTGCCAAAATGCAATGGCACTAACAATATTACAATAACAAAACAGCAGGACCTACATCAAAGCGCCATAAACAAAGATCTGAGCACGCAATTGCACTTGTTGCAAGTCCGTGAAGGGTTGTTGAAACATCACAGATGGAGAAGCAGAAGAATTCAGATCTGGAAGGCTTGAAGATGCATGGACAAATGGTTTCATAGTACTGGAATCCACATGACCATAGCGCTGCATCTCATTTGATTGCACATGTTGCGCTATCCCAGAAGGGCTTGGGGAGACATTGTTTGTTTTTGCCCCCTTTTCTAGCCTCACAGAAGCAGTATCTTTAATAGGATTTCCCTTTCTTGCACTTTCCTTTTCCATGGCCTTACCAGATGATCGTCTTGTTTTACGATCAGAAGTACTTTTAGAGCCACTACGCACAATGGCTACATCAGACACCTTTGGATTTCCATGAGGAAGATCTTGGGCAAGCTTGGGATCTATTTGGACCAGACCAGATGATGGAGAAGCATTCAAAATCTTCAAAGAGAAGCAAAAAAGGAAAAGGAAAAGACACATAATAAATTGATTAGGATCATAAGAGGTATTTGTCAATATAAGGTCAGATTATGATGGGGAGGTAATGAAGGATGTGTATATTGAAATTTTACCGGGTAGGCTTCAGTGGTTGGTTTGTTCAAAAAGGGCTGCCATTTATTGCCGACTTCTTTTTGAGGCATATTTACCAGCGGACTGACCTCAAAAGTGAAGCTCCTTTCATCTTTGGATGCATCATTTTGTTTCAGATCCTGAGAACGAGACAAAGCTTTGCTGGCATTGCTATCAGCAACAGCAGTCTGCTTAACTGAATATTTGGCTCCATCCTTGTCACTTTCACTCTGAAAATCTCTGGCAGCTCTGATGACAGTAGGGGAACCACTGGCTGCTTTGCCAACATCAGCACAACTTCCACAATCTAGCAAACCATGTAAAATGAAGTTTTGAAGGTACAAAATTCCAGGAACATTCATGAGTTCTTTTATTTTATTTAATCAAGTAAGAACCACAGACAAGGCTGCCATGCAGGAATGGCAGATTAATGGTACAACAACAAGGAATAAATGAATGGCTAACCGTTTGTGCTAGGGACAGCAATCTTCCCATCACTATTATCTTCAGACACTATGACGTCTTCATTTTCTTCCTGACCTTTCTGGTTAGTATCCTCTCGACCCTCTTCCTTTTCTGAGGAGATAGGTCCTAGCATCTCATTCTTGTTTACAGTTGGTTCTGCATAATAAAAGACACAGAGAGGCAAAGCCATAATCATAGGAGTTCTTGCGAGAATAAAAAAATCGGATTCATCAAATCAGGATATACCCATACCAGGACAGCAAGATAAGGGGGAAGAAACCTAAACGATAATTCACTCTTGTATGTACCAGTTATTGATAAACATGTATAAAAACAGAGTGTCAGCTGAAATAATTAGCCACAATGCCATATTCAAATTAAAACAAAAGGCATGGCATCTAGCTTCATAAACATCCAAAAGATATAGCAAACTATATGATCTGAATTTGCATATCTGCACACATATTGGGGAGTACAATGAGCTGTGAATAAAATAGAACCTAAGAGTCATGTTCTAATATGCTTATCATCTAAATTGCTATAGCTCACCTGAAACTTTGGATGATTCCTTCTCATCATTTTCTTTTACAAACACTTCAACATCATCTCCCTTGTTTGCAGTTGAATCACAAAGAACTGGACACACATTCATTTCCTTTGTGCTCTTCAGGCTGACCTTATCAATTACTTCTGAATGAGGTCCTTCTGTTTTACTAGCATCCACCATTAATGGAGATTGTTCAGCTGACTCGCATAATATCTGTCCCGCAGCACCAGAAGAAGCACCTTTTTTGGATTCAGAACCAGGATCCAATCCAGCTATCACTTGACAAGAGGTCTTCAGACCTGATAAACTGGCCTCCACATAAATCTTGTCTGTGGTTTCTTTCTCTTTATCGAAGGGACTTAACCCCATTTCACTTAAAAGTGACATTTTGACATCTTTGTGACCAATAACTGCATCTACATTAGTGACATCACCAGAAGGTGCTGGAACACCATCCATTGTAGCAAAGGTTACCACGTGAGCATGTTCGCAGCTAACATCTGCTGCTGCAACAGAGAGAGAAACAAATATTTTAGCAAAAAAATAAATTATGCCAGCTTAATGCAATATTCCAAGGAATAACATTTCATCATTTACCCGAATTGTTGTCAGAAGCAGCATCTGATTGCAATCTCGAAGCTATGAAATTGTTTTCAGTGCTAACATTACCAGAAGGAAGCTCTATGGTGTCCTTTCCCTCAGCGGAAACCATAGACTTCCCACTTATTTGTGATGATTCAGCAAGGAAAGAGGATGAAACATGGGCCACTTCTCCGACAACTTCAGCTGAACAGCACACCTTAGCCAAACTAGAAACACCACCTGTATTGCTGCTGCTAGTTCCACCAACTTTCACTTTAGCAGGCTCACAGTCTTCAGCAGACAGGAGAGATCCCTCACACTTATTAGATAGGTTCTGGTTATCCAATCGGGAACCATTTGAGTCCTCAATTTCATGCCCCTTAAAAGTAGTATTATCTTCAACAGCCATCACTGATCCCCCAACTGTATCGACTTTGGACTGATCACTAGTCACTAAGTCTTCTGGGAAGCCAGAATGTGACTTCAGTATTTTGCAAGAAGGTTCCCCCAAATTACTTGAGTTAGTTTCAATGATGTTAGCTTCTTCCATAGATTCCACTGCATCTGAACAAGGATTCTCATCCTCCATTTGGCCCTCTTGACTTGATACTTGTCCCTTTTTCTGATTCTCACCAGTGTCTGTTTCCAGAAAATCTTTACTATCATCAGAAGTGTTATTTATATCATCTGGGCCATCTTTTTCATTCAATTCAATATTTCCTGTAGTGCTACTTTGCACAGAGGCACCATCCTGCATCCCTGAAGCAGGAACTTTCTGTGGCCTATCATTTGAAGATCCATTCACGACATTATCGATCTCCCTTTGAATAACATGATTAGATTTACTATCAATGGACAGACTCCCTTCAATAACAGGTTGCCTGACCTCTACACTAATAGCAGATAGGTCAACTAAAGGTCCCAAACCACTATCAGCAGATGCTTCACCTTTATGATCCTGAGAACTATCATCAAGAGGCTGCTGCTGTCCAACATCATTATCCAACACAGAAAAATCTTCCACATCCTTGCCTGGCAGAAATTTAGCCTGTAAATTCACAGTATCTTCCACTTTAGGTGATGTATCATTATCCTGTTTCAAGATGGGCTCCATGTGCTTTAGTATGCAACCCAGTTCATCACAGGCATCTGACTCCTTAGTATTAGTTTGTATAGGAGTATTATCTTCCTGGCCAACAGATTTTAATAACATTTCAACAGATTCTGAGGAAGTAGCTTCAGACCAGACATTGTTGTGTCTTAATAGAGAACAAGACTCTGCTGCACTTGAACTAAACTGTATCCCACTGGTACCACGAGAGAAATCTTCAATCCACTGATTGTCTTCGTTACTTTCAATGCCAAGAAGAACCTCAGTCTCAACCAAACTATCAAACCTTAAAGATCCATTTAGACTGTCATCGAAATCAAACTTGGGAAGAGCATATGGCTGTAAAACAGAAGGAAATTTGTTGCTTCCTTCACCAGCTAAATGAAGATTGTGATTTTGAAAATCATTTTCATCATAATCCATGGGTGTGTCCCTAAAACAGTGAGACGGAGAAGAAAGCAGTCAGGTGCAATTACAGATGTCCAAAGATCAAATGTCCAAGTTATAAAAACATCATGCTATTTATCAGGATAGAAAGAAATACAACAATTAAGGAATACCAAATTTGAAATGTAATCTTACATAGAAAAATGGATGCAACATCAGGACACACAAGCCCAGAATTTTTATAATTAATAGTTATGACTTAATAGTTAACCCAACATCACATGTTGCTCTCCAACCATTTAGCAGAAGGTGCAAACTAACAATGCCCACCACTACTACATCACTATTATCCAGCCTTTCAATTAATCATGCTACTTCCTTATGTGGGGTGATTCCTCTGGTATGCCTTGTAGTAATGCTAACTAGCACCTCACAGCCAAAGCATTGTCATGGTTATGGTAGAGGTTGATAGTGATGCAAATAAGGGTAAGGGGCCCAGGAATTAGCATTATTGTTGATGGTATCATCTAAAAAAGAGCAGAAGGACAATGAAAGTACTATTTCAACAGCTTATATAGTTAGGAAACAATGAGGTTTTTGGTCTTTAACTGTCTTTCTAGGCGTTATTACACCCAGATCCCATGCAACTGTAAATAAAAAATTACAGATGAAGACAATATTGGAAGTATGCCATTCAATATTATATCATCATAAAGCAGTGTCATCTAACTTTGTCTTACTGTTTTTGATTGATTAATAAAACAGAAATCCAAATTTGAATACATATAACTTTGTTATTCAGAGAGACAAGATACTTCCAATATAAATTGTTCTCACATTATAAAAATAAAAAAAAATGATGGATTTTGTTTTTTAATTCTTCAAAGAAAACTTGCTTAGAAATAAAAACTTGGGAAGATATTTCATGACAAACCTTAACTTATTGGACACAATAAGGATATTTGTGCCATGAGAGATAAATAAAAAACTATGTACTTGTCTTGGAAAACAAGTTTAATAAGGACAGTTTAAAATGAATATGGCGGTTTCTCTCATGCAGTTGGAAAATGATAGTGATCCAAATTTTCAGCAACACTGAAGATCATGGGCTGTACAGTGAATAATGAATAGATGAAGAAGAAAATGTAAATTAATAATCTCATCAATCTAGTTTATAATTGCTCACAAGTGGAAAAATTAAGAATAAACTAGCAGACCATGCTCAACATTTATGACAGAAATGCATCAATTAAGTTGAAGTAAACTATCCAAACAAATCAAACTGGAAAAGACAAATGACACTAATAAGAAAATTGGGACCAAGGATGTTGTGCTGTACGTGTAATTTGGGTGATTGACTCGGTCATTTTTTTTGGTTCAACAGGCGTGTCCTCCCCCATCGAACCAAATAAAAACATAAGGGACCAAGCCAATTACCCGAAACTACAATATCTACAGTAAAATTGCCTATCTTACATGGCGATGCAGGTAAGAAAAAAACAGTTGTGAAGGAACAAAAAAAACCCATCAACTTTGCATATCCTTCAAGCATATACGCGTACTTTTGAGCATATGTCACCTGAACTATAATAACAAGTTAAGCCCCCAAAAAATAAAATTCTTATGAATTTAAAACATGTTAAATCTCCACTCCAGGTCAACAGCTAAAAAAAACTTCTTTTCGTCTCTAAATCAATATTAACTAAACTGGTTAATGCAGCTAAATCCCTCAAAACCCTAGTTCAAGCCTTCGATAACTTTAACAATATATAATTGACAACTTCTTTGTACTAATTACCAATTATTGATAAACCAAGTCTTTTAAGCTTTCAAAATTATTAGCAACAAAACTAAAGCAAAAAAAAAAGAGTCTCTAACCTTATCTGCTTTTAATATTAGCAAGGGAAAAAAAAGTAGGAAATGAACAGTACCAGAGCAAGTCTAGAGACGCTACCTCCCTCCATTCGGTGACGAAGCCCTGGTCGTCTACTCTTCCCCAATCGTACGCTCATCTAATTTTTCCAACAAAACCCCTAAGGAACTAATTAGCTTCCTCTTCCAAACTTTAAAAACCTAATTAAACTCACGTAAAGTAACAGAAGCACAGAATTAATAGTTGCCGGAGATTGTATAACACGCCAGAATCTTGAATTCGCCGGTGGATCGAGTTAGGGTTCCGGTTAATTGAAAAACGATAGGTCCCGGTGAGAGAAAGAGTGTGAGTGATATTACTTTTTGTGTGTTTTTGTCACGAAAGGAAACGAAATGCTGTTTAACTCGTTTGGTTGGGTTGGATGAGTGAGAGAGATACACATAAGAAACAGGCGGCGGTGATGGGATTTGAGAATGGGGGTATAAGGCACGTGGATTGCTTGCATGCGTCGGATGAAAGAATGAGGAGTAATATTAAAGGGCGCGATAGAATTGTGATAGGGGATTTTCACACCGTTCGATTTGTTGGAGGGATTTTGGTTCAATGGTGTCGATGGGTGCTGTAAGAAAAAAAGGGTAACAGGTGGAGTATGAGAATCGATTGAGTGTGGATTTTGGAAAATACGAAATTTATAATACTGGTTATCTACGTGAGGAACACGTGCAGAGAGAGAGGGGGGGGGGGTCAGAGGAGCCTATGGCTATTAATTAGGAGTTGGGACATTCTAGGGTTATTTTTATGAGCCGTTGGATTAGAATACTTTTTTTAGATTTTACTGGTCAGTATCACACTAGCTTCGTTGCCGGCGCTGGTGCGGATTTGAAGCGTTTAATAGCAGTCGTGTGAAATTGAAATTCTAGACAAGAGAGAGTTAGATTTTTTACGTTTTAAAAAAATTAATATTTTTTTCTTTACATAAAAATTAGTTTTTATATATTTTATTACCGTTTTTCTTTTTCGTGATTATTAGGCCAACTTAAGTATTTGAATGCTGCTAAATTAACTATATGCAATGACAACATTATATATCTTCGGTTCCCAAACATAAGAAAATCATCAGACAAGAAATATTAGAATTCTTGGGGGATAATGTTCTTTGTACCCACCAAGGATAATTATTTTTTATTTAATTTAATTTTTAAAAATTAAAAATTAAAAATAAATTAAAATCAATTCAAACCGACTAATTTTGATTTGATTTTTAAAATAAACCTAGTTACGACTTGTTTGGTTTAATTTTTCTAGTATAACTTGTTTTTTTTTTATTTTGGTTATGTTTTTTAGTTTGACTTGTTTTTTTATGTGATTTGGTTTTTTTATTTGATTCAATTCGGTTTATTTTTTTTATTTCTTTAAAATCCAAATCGAATCAAACAGACTGATTTTTTAAAAATTTTAATAGTTTTAATCAGTTTTTTTATAATTTAATTAATTTTTTAATTTTTTTTATTCATCCTCCTGCTTTGAATTGTGAGGATGAAATAAAACTGCAAGGGACTTAGAGAAATGGTGGCAGCATGTGGAAAAGCCAGTGGAAGTTTGAAGAAAGTAGCAGCGAAACATCAAAGCTTCGCATCTTCAGGGAGTTAAGTTAGTGCCCAACTCAAAGCCAGGCCAACATCATCCTCTACAGCGTGTTTGTTTCGTGGCTGCTTCAGGGTTTGAAGCCAACCACGTAAACAAAATATTTGGTAAAATAATAAATGTTATTTTATTATGTACAATACCCATTATAATTAACGTTTCAAATGCGGGTTAGTTAAAAGTAATATTCATCTATCTTTTCTTTGTGGTCCGTATCTTGCAGAGAGAATTAATTTATTTTTATATTGTTCACATAAACATAAATAGTATTAGGTAAATTTTGCTGTATTGATTAAATTAAATTATTTTTTATTTAATTTCAATTTTAACTATTTTTTAATCAAATATATATAAATATTAAACTACCATCAAATAAAAATATTTTTTATAAAATAATCTTTTTCAAACTTCAGTTACAAAACTTATCACAGTACTAACCCCACAATAAATCCAGCTAGGATAAGTTTCTCAGGATTCGTGATCCTCCTATCTCTCAACTCATCTTCACGTTCATAAGCTCAACAATTGTCAGATCTCTGTCTTTATATTGCCACCACCTTTTTTAAGTATTGTTAGAAACATAAATGGGAATGTTGCCGGGAAAATGCTCCCCCTGCATGCACAGTGATTGATGAATGGCTTGTAGTATCCTGATAGCATGAAGAAATACGCTTTTTTGGCGAGCCCATGCTGGAAGTAAATCAGATAGCTGTAATGTTCTATCACTAAATTGCTTGCCCCGTATTTTCCTAAACGTTGCTGGAATTTCCCTGACCTTCTCATTTTATTCTGGCCCGAGCTTTCTGTTAGGAGATCCAAACATTCAAACACACACAAATTTACGT